>JAIEZT010001243.1:32870495-33049267 GCA_019594935.1 Periophthalmus modestus
ATTTTATTTTGCTGGTCCAACGTGCCGCAAATTAATCATTTTTTTCTGATTCGCTGAACAGAAAAATGAAAAAGTGCAAAGGTTAAAAGACCAAACTTGCCTGACAATTGAGCCTCTGCATTACTCACAGAGGCGCTCTACAGGATTTCACATTTCTCAGCTTAGCGTGAATTACTTTGGGCAAACTAAGCAGAAAATGTGTTAATATAAACGTGCAATGATAACAGAAAGTAGGCTGCGCTTAGGGAAAAGTTAAGTTTAAACGTTTTGGGATAATCTGACACAGTTCTGCAATGGCTTGAATGTTGAACAGAAAAACGAGAACTGGTCATAGAAATTGAATTTCCCTTGATAATCTTAGCCTGACACTGTTGCTATATAGGGCTGGATTTTGCTCATCTGTTATATTGAACAAGGTATTTATTAGGGTAGGAGAAATTCCAAGGAAGATTAAATCCCTAAAATTGCATACATACATACTATATCAGGTATATGCATCTTAACGGTTGATTTATAATGTCTCAATTGCACCTGACTGCACACTTCTTTGTGCCATAAAGGTTAGATCAAGGAGTTTTAAATGATGAAAAATTGAGTTAATATTTATGGTGTGTACATTTTCTTTTTTTATGTACTACAATGAGATTTCAGCTGTAGAAAGTAATTAATAACTTCTATCAGTCATTATAGAGACAAACTATATACTTAAGTGTTTCACTCAGCTGTTTGTTTACTACAGCTCAAGTTTTTAAAAATATTGTACATTTAAAATCATTTTTGTGGTTTAGTTTCAGTTTGATTGTTTATCATCAGTATTTTCTACAGCAATATATCGTACTTCAAAATATGTTATCGTGACAGGGCTGATGGTAACTTTTCTGGTCCGAGTTCTGCCACCTGCTTGTCTCTGTTGAGATTTATAATAATGCATTGGATTTATATACAGCTCCCTTCAACACAGCTAAAGTGTTCGGTGATGGTCAGATACTACGGTAGCCACAGCTGCCCGGGGACTATAATCTTCAACAGATTAAACTTGGCATTAAACTTGTGGAACATCCCAAGCAAAGCAATAATATCTCCATGAAGACAAGCATGTGGCAGACCTTCTACCAAAAGTTACATAATGCTCTTTTAGTTCAAATATTTTACTGTACAAAGTCTAAAAGGACTTTACACTGACATGTGACTGGAGCGTCATAAACTACCGAACAACAGACTAAGGACATGAACCATCACCATAGCACCGTAGACAATAAGCACAAGGATCACACAGGGTCATGGGAGAACATGGATCCAAAATGGCGTCTGTCCTCTGCAGTTGCACTCGTAGCAGTGGATAAATTCAGGGGGCCAGGCGACATAATCCAGATAGTTATCAGATTAGCAGAGGCAGCTGGCAGCTGGATTTGACCCTTTCAGATCCCCTCAGACAGTATTAAATCTGTGGAGGTCGACGGGGCTCCTGACACTTCAGATTAAGTGGATTAACAGTCAGCATTGATCAGCAAAAATATATTTAAATATTGGATTACCACAATAATTGTGCAGGCTTACTTTATTGTAAAGTTCTCGTGGTGTAGGCTCGACCTATATTGTTGATGGTAGAATTAATTTTAGACAGAGATGTAGCCAAAAATGTACTCAAGTGAGAGCACAGTTACTCAAAAAGAGCATCACTCAAGTAGAAAAATAGAAACTCAAGCAAAGGTAACAAGGTATTTTAGGAAACTTGTAAAGTATAAGTAACAAAAGGTCCAAAATCTGATCAAAAGTATGGTTAAAAAAAAACAACTACAAGAAGTACAATTTCTTTAAAAAGTAATTTTCCAAAGTTAGTTAAGTAAATGCATGTTTATTCTGTATAAACTGAGTACATCCAACATCTGATCTGAGTAAACAACAATAAATGAAACAAGTGCGTCCAATGTTTGACACGTCTCACTTGCATTTACGTCTATTTCACAGCTATAGTAATATTATTCATGCTCTTCGTCCTCCGCTATTTTTTCATCAATCACCCTACTTTAGAGACAAATCTATTACTCTTACGCCGCTCCCACGGCTGCTTTTTGTTGAAAAATATCACAAGAAAGGACAACCCAAATGGAAAGATGAGGGACACATTATGTAAAATCAGTTTTAGTAAAATATAGCATGCTTTTAACTCCTCATTATGTCCATTTAACTGTTAAGAGCCATCCAAACAGACAAAATGTTTTCACTTTGAAGCAGACTAAAAGCACTCTATCTCCACTAAGAGTCCACTCCACACCAGACTCCATAAATCTGTTTTATCGTCAGCCTGGAGATTAGAACACACTCAATGGGACTGGCTCTAATTAACTGTATTGTCCTCAATCGCAGAGATAAATGGACACAAGGTGAAGTCGTTTTGAGAAGATGTGCGTGGAAGCAGGTCATTTCAGTATTTAATCTGTTTATGATTTTTTAAAATATATTAGTGAACTATGTGATCAGAAAGTCAATGCAGTACATCAGGAATTTTGAAAAGCGCAAAATGTGATTATATTTACTCATTTAAAAGTCATATTAACTTTGTGGTAAATAATGCACAGTAATGCACCACAGGATTTACTGTATAAATGATGTTTTTTGGACTGAAAACAACAATATATGGACATTACTTGCCACATTCCTGGATAGCCTCTACTTCTGTCCTGCTTTTAAATGTCTGCAAATGTCATGTGGATACTTGAAGCCATCAACATTCCCTGGGGTAGTGAAGCTAACTTGAGGCACTGCTCTGTCTGAAGCTCTGTTCCTCAAGTTAGACTTTAATTTGACCATAAATTACTGATTTAGCTGGAACTACAACAGATGATTTGTGCCGTCCCTCTTAAATAATATTACAGTCAAGCTAGCTAGCATTAGTCAACAATGTTTCAGTTAGTAACAATTGCCTTTTTGTTAAAATCAAACTCTGTGAGACCATTCATTGATCACAGGCTCCTGAAATTGTGCTGTTTAAATCCATTTATTTTTTTTTTTTTCAAATAATCTAAAATCATATCAGGCTGTTTGCTAATGTGTGCATTGTGTCTCCATGGAAACATTCCACCATATAAACACATGCAGATTTCCCATAGTGTGATGTCACTGCAAAGTATCATGATGTCATTCTGTCGCCATGGCAATGATGTCATGACATCATCAGAGCTGTGAGGTCATCAGGTCAGAGCAGACGTCCTGTAGGTGAAACCAACATAAACTACAGTCATTTCACTTTGAAACTCACAGAGAGAGACATGGCGCGATACGACAGGAAACCCAGTTATCAAAACATGAGAGATACACATGCTCCACCAGCAAGGGCCACCTTTCCACACCCCGAGGAGAGCCCACTGGTGATGGACCTGAGACTCCAGCTTAAGGATGTCCAAAGAGCATACCAAGAACAGCTCCACATCAACGCTAAACAGAAACACAGATTGAAGGAGCTAAAGGCTGCAAATCAGGTTCCACGAGAAGTTCAAATCTCTTTAGAGGAGAAGGAAACCATCATGGAGTTTGGGAAAAATCTCCTCAAACAAAAAGACGAGGAGAGAGAACACATGATAGAGCAGGGGGAGGAAGATAGTTAACAAATATGTGGACAGCCTCCACCAGGAGAACAATAATCTCAAGAGGTTCTCCCAAGAGCAGCAGACTCTTGCTCTGAGGTACCAAGCCAAGGTGGAGGAGCTCGAACAACAACTGAAGACGCAGAAGGTGAACAGCCACTGCTACAGCGCTGATGTCTCTGAGGAGCTGGTCAGCACCCAACAGGAGCGCCCCCGCTGCAGAGGACTATAGAGAAACAGAAAAAGCCTCCATGAGAGGCAGACTGCCTGGATGATGAAAAGTCCCAGAACTAGAGCTGTGTAATCACGAGAGAAAGGGCTCTGAAGTCCACGCTAAAAAAGACCACCAAGGTGGCAGAGAGCAAGGACAAAGCTTCTGGTCAGCACCCAACAGGAGCTCCAGAAGGAACAGGAGAGAAGCAGGCTCTGCAGAGGAAGATCACCGTCCTGGAGTCTGCCCTCACTGAACAGAGGCGGACAGCTGAAGAGGCCCTGAACAAACATCTTCTCACCCTGGAGTCCACCCATGCAGCAGAGAGGAGGGCAGCTGAAGAGGCCCTGAACAAACATCTTCTCACCCTGGAGTCTGCCCATGCAGCAGAGAGGAGGGCAGCTGAAGAGGCCTGGAACAAACAGGTCCTGTCCCTGGAGTCTGCCCTCACTGACCAGAGCCCGAGGTGGACAAGAGGAACAAGAAGAAGAAGAGGAGGTGGTTTAACTGCTGGCAGTAAATCACCCTCCAGTCTGAACCCAACCCCTTCTTAACCTGTGTCTGTGTAACTTGACTTGTTTCCACTGCACATTCTGTAAGTGGCACAAATGAGTTGAGGTACGACACAGGTCCTGCATTCTAAATAAACAAGCAAATTACAAAATTCAAATGAGTCTAAATGGATGTTTCTTTCTGTATCTCAAATATTTCTTACTTATGTCTGTTAACATGGCAGTGGTGAAGAGGTGCTTCTCACAGTTTCATAGGTCAAACTGTAATACTACACTTTGTAATCACACTGAAAATATGAGCCGCACACTTAACCTCAAAAATCTATTATTGTCGTCATACTTTGAACTACTTTATGACTAGGGCTGGGTATCATTAAGAAGTTGATACGATACATACCTCAGTACATAGGTCACGATACATACATATCTCGATGATGATATATGAGCTCCACATTTACATGTAACAGGGACATGTGCAGTTTAACGGCTCTGAACGATCACAACAGATTTACTAAATCACAAGTGTCATACTAAAAGTCTTTGTTAAACCAAAGTTAATATGAAATAAATGAAATTTTAAAATATGAATATGAAATTTTAATCATCAAAACAGTCAATCAAATGTCAAATGTTCTACATAAACGAGTTTCTTTCCTCTAAACAAGACACACAAATGTAGCTGTAAAATGCTGCTGACAGAATAAATTGGTAAAATGATGATATATTGATACAGTAGCCTACGATATCAATACTGTATCATTAAATGAAATGATACATTATAGCAGTATTTTGTATATCTTTGCACACCCCTAGTATACATACCACTGAAATATTTCCATTTAAAAGAATTGTATAAAACTTTTGCACAGTCTGTATATAATTTCATGTTTTATGCATTTTGATGTCGGTCTATTAAAGTTAGCATATTTCTGAATATACCTATAATTTTATCGTCCATAACAGCGGGCCTCCAAAAACATAACCGTGCAATAAAAACTGTCAGTAAATCCCCCTGTGAGCTCGGAGTAAAATGTTATCGACAAATCCTGGAGCATGTCTTCTCCCAATCCAAATCACACTGGAAAACCATTACTGCGAAGAGGAAAGCATGTTACGCAAAGGCCATGAAAGCTGGAGGGAATAATAAACAGGGATTTTCAGAAAGGCAACAACTTTTAAGAGCGCACACTTTCACTTTGTTTGTCCACCTCATCCTCCCCATTCTACTTCAATTCTCAAGAACTAACTGCACTACAACAGGCTGAAAGTTCATTTTGCTTGAGCAGCAAACAGCTTTTAGTTTGTAGGGTTAACTTTTTTCAGAAAGGATATTCTAAGGGCAAAATTTACATCACAATTACAGTATAAATGCAAGTTTTGTGACTTGACAGCTGCTACCTTCAAATATACCTAGCACTGACAGCCCACACTGACTCTGACAGCGCGACATCTGAATGCACTCTCAAAGAAATATCCAGGCAATATAACAATGTAACTACGCAGTCTTATGTGTATTATCTATACGTGAGGTTTTGGATCATTTGCTGGTATTGGACATGTTATTTTGGGACAAGCTCTACTTTAAATGCGGATGGTGAGACTGGTTAGAAAGACTGTCCTAGACAAAGTGGCCTACATCTGCAGTGGAGTGTGAAAAGCCAAGGACATGAGACACAGGCAGAACTGATTAAAAAGTGGAATTGATCTTAGTCACCGTAACTCAAAGTTGAATCATATGAATTAATACGATGTTACGAAAAGAACAGCAAACCTTCTAGTTTACAGGTAAATAAGCCACATTCAACAAAAATATGTAATTTGTTTGTAATATTGATCTTTTGAAGTTGAATTTTCATTTCCTGTGGCAGTGAAATCAAATTCTGTGATCAGGAGCTAATCCCAGTCATCTCTAACTCATCCCTGCTTCTGTCTTAAAATGTTATTAAAAGTGGACCATGTAACTCTGCTTGGAGATGGTGTCGCTTTGTTTGAAATGTTCCAGTCTGGCATTAAAATTAGACAAGAAACAAATTGGTGATGTCATCAGGCCAAGTTGCAGGTCAGATCTGTGGAGAGGCAGCCCCACACACAGTACTATTTTTATATTTCCATAAGTAACAAAACCAGATGTAATTGACTGATATAAAATAGACAAGTTTAATGCCATACTGTGAAATTTCCAGGGAATACAGTAACATTGTGGAGAGAAGTAGGAGGCAACACAACCACAAGAAGAGTTACATAAGACACCTTTAAAACTACTACCACTGTGATAAAAAAAAAAAACAACATAATGAATTATTTTGCTATGCTGTGTGCGCAATGAAGTTATCACCACCACAATCTTTATTATATCTTGCCTATACGCAGTGTAAAGTAGGTAACTGATATGGGCCCTTTTGACAGAATTAATTAAAAGCTATAAATAGAGAGCTAAAAGAGTGGAAAATGTACAATGTGATATAATCTAACATTAATATTCAGACAATGGCGCAAAGTGCAGGCCTAACTTTACAGTCTTCATCCACCTTCACTAAAAATTGTTACCTCTTCTGGTGATGCCGAAGCAGTTTTGACAAGTGTCAGAGTTTTGCAAGGACCCAAAACAGGAATAACAAAAAAGAAAAATCTTAAAATGTCAACCACATGGCATCGGTGAACACAGACCCAGTGAAGGGGAACAGACTTGACAAGGCGAGGAGTGGAGAGGCGCTGGGCATGGAGAATAAAGAGGTAAAGGAAGTGGGTTAACAACAAAAGGTCAGGCCCAACACGAACAGCCACAAACCTTGATCCATCGTTTGGTGAGCCTGTTCCCAGCGTCAGTAAGACCCTTAGAAAACATGCAGAGGCAGATGAAGCAGAGGATGAACACATAAATCATGATAAGCACATGCATGGTGAAGACACTATGACACAGGGCATTAGCAAGACTGTTTACGGTTTGTGCATTTCAGATTTCACACTAAAGTGAAGCCAACGCCCAACCAGAGACTGTTTATATAAATGGACATAGCTAACCTGCTAGCCACCAAATAGGAAGTGAGCATGGGTGCACTTCCTGCTCCATCTACTCTGGCTACAATCCACTTTACTTTATAACTTCTAGCCTCGATGAGCTTCATTTGACTGGAGCTAAACACTATGGATGTTACTCACTTAGTCCACGTCTTTGTACAGTCCATGGACACAACTGTATCTGATTTTTAACCATGAATAGTTGTTTTAGATGTCTTAGTCTGAACTGTTGCCCCGCCCACCGAGTCCTCCTCTAACTCTGATGTTGATCCTTGACAGTGAAACACCAAACTGGGACAGTCAAAGGCAGTTGTTCACATATGGTTATCTTCCAGCAACGTCCCTAATTGGACAAGAAATAGTGTCCCTGCTTGCTGCTTCTTCCAGGTTCTTAAAATAAGAAAATCAAAAAAATTGGAGTATTAGCTACACCATTAAAAATGGACAGAAAACTTGCAACGCCAATACTAATGTCAGTGTTTGGATTTCAGCCTTTTTCACCCTTTGTAGTGCCTTGCCTTAAAAAACTAAACAAGTGGATGAAAAACAGTATCCTGGCAGTCCTTCTTTTTGGGCAGAAACTTAATGAAGTAAATCAGGTGGCATGGAGGCAGCTCGAGAACACTGTAATTGGCCACTACTCACCCTGGCAGTGCCGTCCTCTTTCAGGCTGATGATGTCCAAATCAAAGTCCCTCCTCAGGCCATCTGTCTTATTAAGAACAATGTGTCCCGTCAAGCCGTCCCACTGCGCCTTTGTCCCACACACAAACACAGGAAGAGACACGAGAGAGAAATTGAGCAGTGAGCGTGCCTGGGATTAGTGAAGATCCGGAGCAGATTTGGAGGAGGAAAAGGTGAAGAGGAGCCGAGTAAACAACGAGTGTCTAGTTAAGACTGTTGAATTATTGATTTGAGGAGTGTGGGCAGTGAAATGTCAACAACACAAAAATGCTTCCAAACTTGTGTGTATCCAGCATCAGCAATCACATCTTGGCTCCATACTATTTCATATTTATTTTTTGTTTATTTGTAACATAAAGTGTTGATTCACTTTGTTAAGTGTTTTATTGCTATACAGAATACACTCAAAAATGCATTCTTACTGAAAATGTACAAGAAAGAGATTAGTTTACGCCACTGTGGAACATTCCAGGCAATGTAATAACACCTTAGAGACAAGCAGGTGGCAGATCCTCCACTAGAAAAAGTACATAGTGCATCTTTAAAGTGCATTATATAGGCCTGAGGTGGAACCTGCCTAGGCCGAGGTATTGACCACTACAAAACCATTCACTTTCATTCACTGATGCAACTGAGACACATTTCTACACATTCATCTAAACACAAGTACAGTGGAGCATGCAGTGCCATCATACTAATTGCTGTTCAAATCTCTAGTGTTTTAAATATAAAACTCTGGCACAAGAATCCTGTTGTGTAACTTGAAGTGAATGAAATACTACGACTAGAGTATAATATAAAATTCTCATTGATTCAACATTGTAGTGTATTATTTAAGTATAGTCAGAGCAGTTTTATTTATTAACAAAACTATTCTTTTATGTGTTCAGTCATGTCAAAACCAGACGTTTAAGGATACTGTATCAAATATTATTCTTGTGGTATAGCGGAAGGAAGGGCATCTGGCTTGTAAAGACAATATTGATTGAGGTCATAATTTGAGTCAGTTGCTGTTAAGCTATAGTCCTGTCTGCCTTTGATAGCTACTAAATGTCTTGCACTTATATAGAACCACAGGAAAATCAATATTAAGTACACCTGTAGTGCTGCAAATGTTAGACTCACAATATTTCTGAACAAAGAAATAAAAAAACATTGTATCTTTATCCAGGGCCAGCTGAACTCAAACGCTCAGGTTAAAGAACGCAAGAATTCATTTTAAACTTCCAATTGAAATCTGTCAACACCGTTTTTAATTGAGAGCTGGAGGAGATGTATTACAGCCCCTCGCAATCAAAAAGGCTCTTCTGGAGTGATGAATGAGCAGGAAGACAGATGCTTCAAAAAAGGGCAGGGGCGAACAAAATGCACCCCTGAAGAGAAATTCAGGATGGGAGGGGCCAGAAATAGATATATGTGAGTGAGGAAAGTGAGCGATAATGTGCGTGCCATGGCAGGCATCGGTCCTCGGCTGGATTTGAAACTTAAGAGATCAAAACACTCATGCATCAAAGAGCTCATTTCTGTCTGTGGGCTGCCGCTGTGCCAGGCGGACGGGCACAGCTTCGCTTTAAGCAGATAAATATGCCATATAAGAGCTGAAGTATTACTGCAAAAACAAGAAGTTTGGGCAAACTTGGAGGATTGGTGTCAAAGATGGGAAAGGCTGGAAGTGCCTGGTGGTGCTTATCTGGAAGGGTCAGATTGGAATAAAAAATAGAATTCAGCAAAGTTCACAAATGGAAGAGATATTTTAGGTTCAGGCTTAATAAAATCTTCAGTGACACATATGACATTTCCAAATTAAACTACTAAAGCAAAATGTGATAAAAATGTCATAATTTAAATCAGCTAACCTTTCTTCACAATGTTGTGAAAATGTATTACCCAGAGGTTTGTAGTGAGCTTATATAAAACCCACAGCATCAACATGAAGAGGACTGACCTCTTTGAACAGGTTCATGAAGCGCGGGCCGAACCTCCAGGGCTTGTGGCGGTGACACTGCAAAGAGCTGACCGTCATCTGAGTGGCCCTCTGAGACGCCACGGCGACCATGTGCACCGCATCGTACATGAGCGCTGCGTCTGTCTGTGGACCAGGACAAACAGACCTTTCAGTGGAACTCAACCATTTGAGACAAATATTGAATTGTGATTTTTCTGATAGTGTGATCTATGTTAGGACAGGATTCTGTTCAATCATCACATTTCAAACACATCCAGAGGAGTTGGCAAAAATGCAGAATAAAACAGGATATTTTGTTTTGTTGTGGCATTTGCGAAGTTGTATCCATTCAAGTTGCAATTTTGATTTGACTGCAGTTCATCTTGCCGCCTAGATTCACCTCAAATCAAAATCATAATTTGAACGGTTGCAAATTAAAAAACTGCAAAGCCTCCATCCTTCCATTTTTTTTTTTTTTTCTTCTGCTTATCCGGTGCCGGGTCACGGGGGCAGCACTCTAAGCGGGGACTCCCACACTTCCCTCACCCCAGACACTTCCTCCCGCTCCTCCATTGGGACCCCAAGGTGTTCCCAGGCCAGCCCAGAGACATAGTCATTCCAGCCGTGTCCAACTGGAAATTGCAGAGCCTGCATATGCGTAATAACACAATATCCACTGTAGATAAAATATCAAATTCAATATCGAAAGTTGTTCAGTCCAAGAATAACTTTATATAGTGACACCAATATACAGCCAGGCAGCTGCGCTTTGTGTCCAGGTTCCACTTTCACACATACACAGATGGCATGATGAAAGTGCAGTATCATTTTAATTAACTTTGGACTATCATTTTTTTAATTGTCTTTTATCTAATGTTCAATCTCACTAATGCAAATCAATACCAAAGTCTACTTGTCTGTTACAGTAACAATCAAATACGATCTTCAGAACTTCAGAAAGGACATCTGGACCACGCTGAAATTGCAAAAGTAAAATAAAATTAAATAAATAGTTAAATAAATAATACCTTTCCAGGTGTCGACCTTTTTACCATTCATCTCATTTCTACTTGTTATTGCAAAAAGTTTCTGTCACTGTTTTTTGAGTGTTTACAATTAGAAATAGCCTTTTTCCTATTGTCAGAGGCAGTTGTAATCACCACGCAGCAGTTCATTCTACACTTCTATTCGCTCTCTCTAGGTTTTACAGTCAAGACAATAACAAGCATAACAGATGGTAACGTATAAAGCCTTGGAAACGATGAGGAGGGAAATGAAGTCTGGATGAAGCCATTGTAGAAGCTGCCTGGATAACAAGGTAAAACAAATATCACGGTGGATTAAAGTTTCCATTTTTTATCACAGTGAAATACCGCTTCTAGAAGGATTTACAGAGCAGCAGATGTCTGGCGTTTACAGGACGGCATGAGAGCAAGACGCAGCATACAAATGGGTTCTGAAGAGGACTACATACCGTCATGATACCATCCATCAGGCTGCTGTCCTGTTTGGGGCCCTGCAGACGCTCCATAGCCCACTTGTCCATGGTAGAGGTCACCCAGGGGTCATCGATGTTCAACAGCCTGAAGCCCGTCATGTTGACTCCGCTGTAGCGGTACGGCTCCAAGTCCAGGGCAAACAGGTCCTGCGGGGAGGTAAGAGGAGCGTTCATTTTTGCGAGGACATTTCAGGAGTGTTATACATGATGCTACATTTTTACTTGTTTGGAAATAAAAGTGCCAAAACTAATTCAATTCAATGCAATTAGTTATTACTAAATTGTAATTGTTCAGCATTGTTAACCATCATGTCATTCATACCGGAAGATTCAATCTGATTTTACATCCTCTACATCCCCTAAAACAGGGGTGTCCAAACTATGGCCTGGGGGCCAAATGCGGCCCTTGGACCAGTTTTTATTGGCCCTCAGGTCTCCTGCTGAACCGGCACAATTGATCATAAGCAGAACTTTTAACAGCAAATTAAACTATTTCTATGACTATATCCTCAAACATTGCGCTGTGATACAGACCTAAAAATGAATGTGTTTCAAGTCTTACTAAGTACTTAGTAATACACAGCGCTGCACTGTACTGTATGTTTTGAGATGTTTTTTTTGATAAAAAAAAAAAAAAAAGTTTGGGTACCTCTGGCTTAAGAGCAATGGTTCTCAATCTTTTCACACCAAGTACCACCTAATAATATATTTTGCCTTCCGAGTACCACCAGGTCTCCACCAGGTCTATAACAGCACAATTCAAGACTAAAACAGCTACAAAAAATGAAATAATTGCTACAGTAGAACTAACCAAGGTTTAACCCAAATGATGTAAAAAAAAAAAAAAAAAAAGAAAGAAAGAAAGAAAAATTGTTGACAGAATTGACTTGAAATGAATCTAAAACAAGAGCAGCAGAAGTTTTTACATAACACCACAAAAAGTTTTGTTGCTTGTTTTGGACGTGCTAGTGGTACGACATAACCTACATATGTAACAGGTCTGTCACGATAATGACTATATCAGTTTATCATTCAATATATGAAAGATGGAACTATACATTTTATCATGGGTATTTTTTTTTTTGCAATATTGGGAAGAGTTTTGTTGTTTTGTTGCTGCAGAGGGTTAAAAAAAGTCACTTCTCTGGGTAATTATTACTTAATTTAGCTATTTATTCACTGCAGTGCATGTGTTTTAATGATCTTGTCGACTGAAAAACGGTTAATATGGATGTTATTTGGTGTTAACTTGTTATCGTGACAAGAAAGTTATGATTTAATTCAAGTAAGTCTGATTTTCACAATCAATCCCTGTAGAAAAGAAAGTACTTATGAAAATTACCAAAGTGGTGAAGAAGAAATGATAGTATTCAGTCATCATCCCCATCGACGAGAGCTGAAAAATTAAAAGTTGGATGTGATTATCAAAAATGACACAGGGCTAATTCAAATTTTACACATTCAATATCCTGACTGCAAATTCTGTTTCAAGTTTATCATTTCCATTAAATCCAGAAATCCAATGGAAAGAAATCACATAGAAAAATCATAAAAACTTCTCAAATATCTGTGACAACATTTTATCTAGAAAAAAACCTCTATGAAACATTGTGAGTTGGGATTTGTAAATGTGTATTTCTTGTACTGTCTCTCGCCTGTTTGAGCAGCTCTGACGCCATGCGGTAGGTGCAGTCAAAGATGATGAAGAACTCCTTGTCTTTCTTCAGCTCTTTGAGCAGTGGCCGCGCGTCCTGGTTTCCTGGGGTCAGCTGACGGATCTTCACTTTGAGGTTGAACTTCGCTGGAGCCTTGATCAGCTCCTGCATTCGCATTAGGCCTAAGATAAATATGAAAAGATATATACTGATGACAGAAATAATGTGAGAGATATAGCTGCATATAAATTATTCAATACATAGCCCTTTGTAACTTCTGTTTTACAGGGACTGACTAGTTAAAAGTGTCAATGTTATTTTCCAATATATTATATTTTTATGTGTGTCAGTTCAAAGCACTTCTGCACTATAGTTGTGTCAAAATTGGGTCACTATTTACTTCCCCCACAGTAACACATGGAAATAGGATTGGAATGGCATGGTAAGGAATGAATGCATTTAATACGTCTGTTTGCATATTTATACCAAGAAATACAAACCATAATAAACCATAAACCTTAATACTTCCTTAAAAGACTTAATACTTAATACTTACTTAAAAGACTTAATACTTACTTAAAAGACTTAATACTTAATACTTCCTTAAAAGACTTAATACTCTTACTTAAAAGACTTAATACTTATACTTCCTTAAAACTAATAAATACTTAATACTTAAAAGACTTAATACTTAAAAGACTTAATACTCAATACTTAAAAGACTTAATACTTAATACTTCCTTAAAAGACTTAATACTTACTTAAAATACTTAATACTTCCTTAAAAGACTTAATACTTTACTTCCTTAAAAGACTTAATACTCAATACTTCCTTAAAAGACTTAATACTTCCTTAAAAGACTTAATACTTAATACTTACTTAAAAGACTTAATACTTAATACTTCCTTAAAAGACTTAATACTTAATACTTACTTAAAAGACTTAATACTCAATACTTCCTTAAAAGACTAATCACACTAACATGAAATAAAACACTGTGACAGATTAAGACCATCATTAGTTAGTCGTTAGTTGCTTTTTTGAAGCCTTGATTTCTTGCATTATGTTTGGCATTATGTTTGTTTTTATGCATTAATCAGACGCCATGTAACAGTTTAGAGCCATGAGTGAGGGACGTGTTTAAGTTTAAAGGGCCCATGTTACTACATTACACTATTTTCTGATCTGTTACTGTTTCCTCATCACAAACAGTCCTGGGATTGTGTTTTGTTTCATTCACAAATCCTGCATATTTAGAGTCACTCAAACTAAAAACGCTCTGTTCCACCTTGTGATGTCATCATGTGGTAATACAGGAAGTGCTCCACTGTAGTTTTTAAACTCCACACACCTTCACTAGAGTCATTTGGATAATTTCAGACCCAGAATTGCCAATCTCTAAAGGTAAAAGGTAGTTGTGACTTGAAAACCACCACTTCATGACGTCACAAGGTGGAACAGAGCATTTTGAGCTTTGGAGATGTAGACAGACCAATAATAAAAGGTTACTCAATATGTGAACGAAACAAAACACAACTCCAGGTCTGGTTTTGAGGAGGTAACAACATTATACTGTGACGTCTGTGTAATCCTCAGTCGTCCAGGTCTGATCCACAGCAAAGGATGAAGTTTAAATCTGTCAACTGGACAAATTGTTGTAAGAGTGAAGACGTTTGGCTGCTCATCCAAGCGGCTTCTTCAGTTCTGGTCAGATTGCTGGTGGACACTGCTTTATATACATCTATTTTCTCCAGTTTCATGAAAATAGAGGTTTCTAGTTTCAGGGTGGTTAGTTGACAGATTTAAACTTTGTCTTTTGCTCTTATAATGTGACTTCAATCACCAGAGTTACTTTTGCGTAATGTAGGACCTTTAAACTAGGACCTAGGACCTGACCTTGGACCACGATAGAGAAATTCCCTGGGATATCCTTGAGTAGTTTGCAAACTCATTTAATAAGATCTCTACTAAAAAGCGTCGTCTTGTCCTTTAAAGCGATATGTTTCATGAGCACATCACCTATGGCAAACAGCCTTTCAAAGTGTTCGTATAGACGCCTCCCTGTCTGCATGGCATTTGGAGGAAATAAAGTCATGAAAAAATAAAAGGTGAACAATCTATAATCTGTGGCATTTGAGCGTTGGCGTGGGATATAGTCGTGTGATACGGTTCGGGCCTCGGTGTACGGAGCTGCGAGGAGCCGGCTGCTGCCCTGTCGGAGATTGGGTTCACAGTTTCATAAAGGTGGACTCTATTAGACTGAGTTGTGCGAGCGATAGTGACATATACTCTGTGTTTTCAGGTCAGTAAACGTGTGAAGAATATTTAAATGTATTTTCTGGTCCTACCATCTCATCATCAGAAAATATGAATATAGTATATAGCCGATAAAAAAATATGAATAATGAAATGAAATAAATGATTTAAGAAATGTTAAAGGTCAGGTTAAAGATGTAAAAGAAAACATTGAAACCACAGCCATTTGGCATTGCAATAGAATTTAATTAAAACATAAAACAAGTATCCCTGTGGCCTTGAAGCAATTAGGAACGTGTTAGAACCAGAGTTGTCAAATAATAAGGTATTTTATGACTTCGCCCTCTGGATATAAAACATATTAAACAAACAATGGTGTTAAAGATTTATTACATTTATTACAAGATGATTAAAAAGCAAAGCAAGAAAACAGGATCTTTTCAGGACTTTCATTTGCAGCTTTGTTTTTCCTTTTACTCTCATTACTTCCTCAGCATGTTGGCATTATGGTGCGTAATGTAGCTACACTAAGGATGTGTTTAGACTTTTCCGGGTGTTTCCTGGGTGTTTGTGTCCAGTTTAGTCTTGTTCTGGTTCTGGTTTAGCCCGTGTCTGGTCCAGGTTTGGGCTCATGTTTATTTAGTCCTAAGTCAGTCTCTTTTGATGTACTGTGTGAAAGTGTGAACATGCCCTAAAACGTCCTTAAAATAGATTGAGAACACATTTTAAACTGATGTAAGGTCAGGTTAATCAAAATATAAAATACAAACACAAAAATCTGAGAAAATATATATGTGATTATTGCAGTTTATACATATACAGTGTTTATGATGCTTCCTAGTGGCTATGATTTCTGCACAGAATCAAGTCAATACTAACTCCTATACTCGCTTTTGAACTGCGCTCTCCACAGATATAAAAATGTAGACTGTGCTGAATATAAAGTGAACATAAATGATGCATGGCAGATGTGTCATACCTGTGCTGTCCTCATACACCACAGTGAGCTTCCTCCATTTGAAGAAGGTGACCACGTCCAGGATTGCGCGGGCGATGGCCGTGTACTCGGGGTACAGGTTTATGAAGAAGGTGTCTTTATTGTCCACAGACGGGTGTTTCCAGCGCGTTTGGATATGGGGCACCTCTAGAGCATTACAGATGGACTGAACAGCACTGACCGAGGAGCTGTGAGACGGGCCAAAAACCGCCACCACCCCTAGAGCCAACTGGTCACACACTGAAACGAGAGGCAACCAAACGTCAGCCATGTTAGGAAGGTTTCTGTTTAGTCTATATTGTTCTATATTTTAGTACTGGCTTTCAGATATGATTGTTAGATTATTATTACTGTTTAATAAATAACTGAAATTGTGATTATTTGAAACAATTAGTCATAGAGCACTTAGTGTGTAATTACCCTGTGGTAGTGATGTTTGTACCACTTTTTAATAACTACACCTTAATAAATCTTATTTTTGATAAAAGATGAACAGAGACTTGACTCATGATGAACATATGAATGGCTCACACTTATCAAGTATCTACTTAAACAGTAAATGGTCACATGTTTATGTAGCACTTTTCCACCTTCAAGTCACTTAAAGCACTTTACGTCAAGGAACTACTCACAACCATCCACGTTCACACACAGAGTACACAGACACTGGGGGTGAGGCGGGTGTATTGCCCAAGGACAGCAAACTGCTCACCAATGATGTTTTATGTCGAGAGTGGGATTTGAACCACCAACCTTCAGATCAGTGGACAAACACTCATGAGCTGCTGTCGCTCCAGGGTATAGGATTTACTTCATTAATACCATGAGCCTAACTCCTCACCAGTCAAAAGCACAATTATGATAAAGTTTAACTGTGATGTTTCATGATCTCGTTAAAAGTGATAATAGATCTACTTTATAAATGAGGAGTGGTTTAGATTCATGGGTAGAACAAGAGACAATATCATTTCAACAGAAATACATGAATGAGGATGATGAATCACTTTGTTTCTTATACATTTTTTTATGAATTAATTGATTACACAGCTCTATACATTGTACAAAGACAAAGGGTCTATAAACCAGTGGATAAAGCAGAAACGGTAACTATTTGTGGTTTCATTAAATTTCACTAAAGTCACTAAAATGATGGATACGACCAGGCACAGGCAGGCGCTGATTTATTAGCTCTGTAATACTTATCATCGTCAACGTTAAATACATAATTTATGACATGCAAAGCTAATGGAAAAGAACTGAATAAATATGGAGGATAAGCAGTTCTTCACTCAAGAGTCAAGATGCTATCAATCCCATATATTCGCTCCTGAGCCGGACACTGCCTCATTATACTGAATCTTAGCTGTTGTTATATGAAGACAAAATATCTCCTATTATCTCAGTGTGTGAAATATGAGCATTTAAATAATCATTTGTGATTGTTATAGAAAATGATATTCACCCAAAACGCTGCAGCACAGAATTATCACTGGTCTGGTCCATTTGTCAAGGCAAAACTTTGAAATAATACTCCTCACAAAAAGTGTCTGGATTTTGAATGTGTCCAAGTTATTTTCTTTATTTTGGATCATTTAGTCTAAAGTCTGAACTCCAAATGTCTTTTAGTTCAGAGGTAAATGCTCTATCTTTAAGCCACAATACAACTCCACGTCTTGCAAACGTTTGACTGCAGCGTTTGTCAGTACATGATTTTTCCTTCCTCACATGCAGTTGTGTTTGTAATTGTTAATGTCCTTGAGAAAATTAAACAACAATTACAACAATTTGTTCTTTGTTCCTACCACGTATTATTGTTTTGTTTTTTTCAACAATCAGTACATGTGCTGCACATTCTCTCTCCATCTCCTCTCCATCGTTCTGTCAGCTCAGTCACGTGCAGACCCTCTTCCACTGCTGGCTCCACCGTGGCAGTAGAACCATCAGCCTCCTCAGCCTGTTCTGATCCTCCCCACGAGCAGCGCTTATTCATCATCTCACTTCAATACAAGTCTCTACCTGGAGCACGCATTTCTCTCTTCCATCCATCCATTTTCTTCCCCCGGATAAGCGCATTTCTCTCTTGTTTTACTCTATTCTCGTTGAAATGCTGCACTAATAGCAGAACACTCTGACAGTGGCTGAAATGAATATTTTTGAGAAACATCTTTAAAGGGACACTATGTCACTTTTCTTGTGGACGAGCCGCTGCCAAAGAGCATGACGTTAAGCTACTTCTTCTATCACTCTATTAAACTTCATGGAAATAAGTTTAATGCAGTACTGTGGAATATTCTAGGAAAAGTTCAAATATTTCCATGGCGACAAGCAGGTGAAGAGAAAAGTTGTGTAACGTTCCTTTAAATGACGCTGACAGTTGCATTGCGCCCCTTTAAATGGTGCTGTCATTATCATTTTCCGAGCTGACTGATTATTCTGTTTTTCTGTTTTTAGTGAACTGCATCTTTCACACTTGAGTAAAAACACATTGCAACTTGTGTAATATAGCTATTATTTGAAATTTGTTTTACTTCACTATCCTTTAATAATTCATCTGTTCTGTTTTGCCTTCTCTGCCTGCACGATCTATTTCAGTGCAGTTTACGGGTGAATAGCTTGACATTTTGCGGTGCCATCTTTTTACGAACATTGGGTTTTCTGAGCTCCAATTATGTTGCCAGTCCCAGTTCAGGGGCAGCCAGGCAGAACCAAATCATGAGACTAACAGTGCCATGTGTATCAGCCTTCATCCCAAAGCTCTGTAGAGACTAGAGACAGCAATGTTTTTCTTGGAAAGTAAAATGGTGAAACGATACAGTAATCAGAGCCAATGACAGAGCTATTGTTTCTTATATAAATGCTCAGAGGAGCGAGCTGACCTTGTGATTCATAAGTGTTTTATTATGTTTGTAAAGGTGTGATTTGCCTGTGTGTCTGGCAGATGAGCGCTATTCAGATTGAAAACAGCACAACTACAAATACAGTGTACAGTAGTAGGTGCATATTTAGTAGCAGTAATAGTAGTATTGGTAATAGTAGTTGGTTTTGGTACAAGTATTAGTGGAAAACCAAGTACTATAAACGACAGAAAAATCAACCAAAACATATCCATAATAAAATAATAATAAATCGCATTTTCAATTCACCTCTCCTGGATGCCTCAAAGCCGTCGAACACGTTGATCCTCTGAATATCGTAGGTCAGAGTGGTGTTGGGCATAAGCGTCTTGTTGCGGTTGATGTTGTTCACTGCAAACTTAAAGGCCAGCTCGTCCATGCTCACCAGCTCACTCTCCCTGGTCTCAAAGATCCCACCTAGAAAAGAAAGCACAAGACACCCATTATAGAAAACCCATAAGCTTAAAATACACTTGAGAGTACATTTGAGTACAAGACTGTGTCAGTACTAACCACTGGGCAACTTTCTACATCCACCTACTGCTGTGTCGAATAGGTCAGCTGTCCAGTCTGTCTGTCTGTCTCATCTTCACGAATGCAATGTCTCGTTCCTTTTTACTTCCCCAAAAAGGCTGTAGCTCGAGCTTTTCTCTTTGTGTGGGTTGCATTTACAAGGCACGCTCCCATTTTCACAGTGACAGTTGAAAGCTCCAGGGAAAGTGCGATGGTCCAATACACAAACTAAAATTAGAGAGCACCATAAGTCTGGACCTCAGTACAACCAACTCTTCATTCTCAAAACATAAGCTAACTCCATGTGGCTGCAGATAGTTGCCTGTTGGCTCTATCGATGGCAGAAAATAGTTCAAAAGTTAACTGTAAACAAACATAAACATTACTTTGTTCAATAAAACATAATTTAATTTTGATTTCATTTCTTCTGTGCATATTAGTATTATCTGACAATATGTTGGAGCTGGTTGTACCCACATTGTGTCCTGAACACTGTGTCCCTGTTTCTTTCTATATTATTTCCTCAATAGACCACAGAGAGCTGCAGGCCTGAGGTGAACAGCTCGAGCCATTCACTCCACTCTGTTATTAGTGCTTTTTTACCCTGCACAGGTAGAGCACTTTGAGGGACCCAAGCTCTCTGTAGTGAATAGATCACATTATAGAATGGCAGACATACATAACTATTTCAGAAGCAGTGTAAAAGATACAAGTTTTGAATTTCTTTATCAAGAAAAATAGCATATGTGAGACTGCCAGCCCATCCTGACCATCCTCTGACACTCTTCACATATGTGTCGACCCATCCTGACCATCCTCTGACACTCTTCACATAAGTGTCGACCCATCCTGACCATCCTCTGACACTCTTCACATATATGCTGACCCATCCTGACCATCCTCTGACACTCTTCACATATGTGCTGACCCGTCCTGACCATCCTCTGACACTCTTCACATATGTGCTGACCCGTCCTGACCATCCTCTGACACTCTTCACATATGTGCTGACCCGTCCTGACCATCCTCTGACACTCTTCACATATGTGCTGACCCGTCCTGACCATCCTCTGACACTCTTCACATATGTGCTGACCCGTCCTGACCATCCTCTGACACTCTTCACATATGTGTCGACCCATCCTGACCATCCTCTGACACTCTTCACATATGTGTCGACCCATCCTGACCATCCTCTGACACTCTTCACATATGTGTCGACCCATCCTGACCATCCTCTGACACTCTTCACATATGTGCTGACCCATCCTGACCATCCTCTGACACTCTTCACATATGTGCTGACCCATCCTGACCATCCTCTGACACTCTTCACATATGTGTCGACCCATCCTGACCATCCTCTGACACTCTTCACATATGTGTCGACCCATCCTGACCATCCTCTGACACTCTTCACATATGTATCGACCCATCCTGACCATCCTCTGACACTCTTCATCACATATGTGCTGACCCATCCTGACCATCCTCTGACACTCTTCACATATGTGCTGACCCATCCTGACCATCCTCTGACACTCTTCACATATGTGTGACCCGTCCTGACCATCCTCTGACACTCTTCACATATGTGCGACCCGTCCTGACCATCCTCTGACACTCTTCACATATGTGTCGACCCCATCCTGACCATCCTCTGACACTCTTCACATATGTGCTGACCCATCCTGACCATCCTCTGACACTCTTCACATATGTGCTGACCCATCCTGACCATCCTCTGACACTCTTCACATATGTGCTGACCCATCCTGACCATCCTCTGACACTCTTCACATATGTGCTGACCCATCCTGACCATCCTCTGACACTCTTCACATATGTGTCGACCCATCCTGACCATCCTCTGACACTCTTCACATATATGTGTCGACCCATCCTACCATCCTCTCTGACACTCTTCACATATGTGTCACCATCCTGACCATCCTCTGACCCATCCTGACCATCCTCTCTGACACTCTTCACATATGTGTCGACCCATCCTGACCATCCTCTGACACTCTTCACATATGTGCTGACCCATCCTGACCATCCTCTGACACTCTTCACATATGTGCTGACCCATCCTGACCATCCTCTGACACTCTTCACATATGTGCTGACCCATCCTGACCATCCTCTGACACTCTTCACATATGTGTCGACCCATCCTGACCATCCTCTGACACTCTTCACATATGTGTCGACCCATCCTGACCATCCTCTGACACTCTTCACATATGTGTCGACCCATCCTGACCATCCTCTGACACTCTTCACATATGTGCTGACCCATCCTGACCATCCTCTGACACTCTTTCACTATGTGTCGACCCATCCTGACCATCCTCTGACACTCTTCACATATGTGTCGACCCGTCCTGACCATCCTCTGACTCTCTTGTCATTTTTGTGCACTATATTTTGAATGTCTGTGTGGCTGACATTTTTTTCTACAGTTTTGAGTAGATACCTGCAAACTGCCAAGCCAAAAAAAGATTGAGGTCTAGTGTAGGGCTGCACAATTCATTGTTATCAAATCGAAATCACAATTTGAATGGACATAACTAGCAAATCTCAAAAGCTGCAGTTTTTGAAGTACCACAGTTTCCCCACAAACAACCAAATATCCTGTTTTATTCAGCATGAAATCTGCTAAACCTGTAGTTTAGATCATGTTCTGAAATATAACTCTTGTCATAGTTTGTGAAGCATTTTAGCATGAGCAAAGAGACAAACTGTGACAAATAAGTCCTTTACTATGATATACAGAGTTATATACACTGAAAATGTTTTTGGTACAGCCCAGTAAAACCTACACTCAACTAAAACACGATTCACTCTGAAAACATCCTGAAGAAGAAAAGCCAAAAGGAGGTTGTTTTGAGTAGCCAGTAAAGTGAGCAGTGATGGCAATTAAGTGGATTGATTCATAATTGGATGCTTTAAAAATGCCATAGCCATAATAGTTACAAGAAAGCGTCTCAGTTATTGTCCTGTGGAAGCCCACACTGACCCAGGGCCAAAGAGCACAACAAGAAACAATAGAAGAGCTTTTAGAAAATGCTCTGAAAGTACTAATCACCACCCTGTCATCCTCCTTACCACATGTGAGGTCCAGAGGGAGGCCAAGTGGACAAAGTGCAGCAGAGACAGCCGCCCGGAGAAAAGCACAGGAAATAGAACAACTTTAAAAGCTTTTTGTGTTGGTTGAAAACGCTGCATTTGAGCCCAGTCAATCAGATAGACCAGGAAAAGTCAAATAATTGTGGCTTTTAGATACAGCAATTTTCTGTGATTTCCTGTTTGCAGAAGATTTATAAATCTGTGTTATTTATATGCTGCAATGCTGTCACTCAAATCAATCTGAATTTGGCTGATGACATATTTTAACCTGCAGGTATTAGTAAGTAACTCTCTTTTTTCCCAAATGAGAGTCAAAATCTTTGACAAAAGTGTTGACAAAACTTTAAAGCCACTGTGGAAAATTCCAGGCAAAGCAAAAACCTCTCATGGAGACAAGCAGTCTGTGGACCTTCCATGATACTTTCGTCATCTAATTCACTAGGAAAGATCCTTTTGTTAACAATGTTTAATTAGTACAATGCACTTAAGTTATTCTTACAACAGCCCTGCATTGAACAGCAAATTGCTTAGTAAAGAATGTATTTTCTCTTGCAGGGTACTGTCTGCTCCCCCTCAAATGAATTAATGCACCTAGAAGCTCTAAAAGCATCCATTCGCTTCACAAATAATAGGGAATAATTTACCGCCACAATTCATTTCCATCTGGCTGAGGAGACAGTGCAAATGTGTTTTACAAGTTTCAGGAGACTAACTTTAGATTTCTTATACCATGTGTTTGGAATTTGCAATATCTGAACATAACTCTGCGAGAACAACCAGGAGTCGTGATTTCTACATGTAATTATTGTTCACTGCTAAGGAAAATATACTGCATTTTCAATCCAAACACCAAGAAGCCTTGGTTCCCCATTTCCTAAAAGGTTTTTTGACTTGCAAATCCAATAATAACATGAGCTAACCTACTATTTGCATATAAATGATGAAGGGTAGGCTTGTGCATGGGAGAAATACTGATACAGGCTGTAATTTGTTGTCCCAATCATTCACAATCACATTACATTAGCGTCTAGCATGAGTTATGATTTAGTCAAAACTCACAGCTCCCATTAGCAAATATGTGGGATGTATGGGATATTAATGCACTAACATATGCCACTGGGTATTACTTATTACATACTAAAAATGTGACACAAGAAATATGGGGAGTCTGCAGGGAGCATAGACATTTGGGTTTGTCTTTTGGTCTTTCATGGTTTTCACTATTAAAAATGGACAACAATGACTCAATGAAACCCTGCACTCTCCCATGTCATTAGCATTAGAATAGAGGGTAGAATGTATTACGGCTCATTTTGTAACAGGGCATTGGAAACGTTCATGCACATTTTTAAACACACTTAAAAATATTGATAAATATCAGGCCCAAAACTATAGTTCCATCTGTTATGTAATGAATGGTGAGTCGATATAGTATTTATGGTGACGGTTCTACTACTGATGTGACTGGGCATTGAGCCTTGTCACTACAGTAAAAAATGTACTCATGACCAAATTTGCAGCTCTCCACACAAATGTATTCAGAACATAAGGCGATTAGTATTCTTCATCATGTCTGCTGTTACATTTAAATGCCATATAAATTTCACCATATTAGTATTCAAGACTAAATATGTGATCTGATATCACATCACCACTTCCTGCGGAGAAAATGAGAGAACCCAGACAATTACTGAATCTGATGAGTGAACTCTGCTGGCAATCCAAACTATTGTGCTATTGTATTATTTTTTTGAGTAAATGCAAAAGTAAATGTCTCCAGTGGACATTGTTTTGAGGACAAGATGAAATAAAAGCTTGGTGTCTCTATTACAGCTGCATAAGATAAGACAAATGAAATACTTTGCTGAGGAGACAGAAACAACTGGAGCTAACGCTGTGGTGCACTTATGGGTTTGGATATAGCTCTAAATGCATTTGCAAGTGTAAAAAGTCCATAGTGTCAAAGTAAATGATAGATATTTTGTGCTCCATGTTGTTCTTGGCTCTGAAAAGGCCCAGTTTAAACCAAGGTGAGCCAAAAAATGTGAAGAAAAAGCAAAGAAAGCCGGCAATAGCTGGACAAGGACACGAAAAGGACAGGGGTGTCTGCAAGCTACACTCAAAGCATGCTCAAAAAATGATGGACTCCTAAAGTCTCCTGTGTACAGGCCAAATGCAGTACACACTCACGACACGTGTGTGAGAATGACTTTGAACAGGTGAGCGAGAGGTGGGGAGCCAAGTCCTGCAGATAAATCCATTATCCAGCCAACTACTCCAAGGTCAAAGTTTTGGTAAATATTCACAGTAAGAGGCAGTGGTATAAAATGGAGGTCTAATTAAGATTTAGAAGAGAAACGAGAGAATAGGTGGAGTACACATTAACAGTAACACAAGTACAGTAATCAGAAACATATTTTCACTCATGTAAATCCTTTGCAGCAAAGATGTGACAGACATAAGGCCACAAGTGAACACTGTGAGACTCAGTGCTAATGGCATTAGGCAGTGGTTCATTTATCAAGCAAAAGGCAAAGAAACAAAAAAGGTTTTGGATGGAGTGTCCACTCACAAGGGAATCCACTGAAAAAGGTTAAGGTCCCAATTTGGGAGGCACTGAATATATTTCCCCTCGTTCCTCCGCAAATTAAAGCAAAAGAGGGAAAAAGAGAGACCAGTTCTTCAAACTAATTCATGCCTGAGGATTGTAAATGGACAGTTGCTCACGCATATTATTCCATTCTGAACTCACTCAGTCCATTTTACAGGAAAAGAATGAAACAATCTGTGGTTTAAACAAAAGGAAATACAGCAGTAACTCTATCAGGATGCATTATGGCATACTTGATAAGTCACAAAGGTTATACATCTAAGTCAACTAAAGAGAAGAATGTTTCCATTTCAACATTAGTTGGCCTTTTGTAAGGAAAAGGTATATTTCAAATGAAGAAAAAAGGTAATTACAGTGGTGCGGCAGGTCTGTCAGAGGTCCTGGCCTGTGAGCCAAGAAAATGGGCTAACTTCCATTTGGCCACTTTTCAACGGTTTGTTAAAGTTGTTAATTGCCTAAGCATTCACTTTTAAATCTCATTGTAGCTTCTTAAGGACTGGGGACTGATGCGAGAATAAGCTGGTTAAAAATAGTGTATCCTCACTCGGTGTGTGGTTTGGCAAATGTTTAGATTTCAGCAGCAAACAAAAACAGTGAGACTTAGAAAGGATCATGCAGTTTATATCAACTATCAACTATATACTATATATATATATATATATATATATATATATATATATATATATATATATATATATATATATATATATATATATATATATATATATATATATATACACATACACATACACATAACACATAAAAACCATAAATTGAGCCAATTAAAGATACACAATTGGTTCTTGTCTCCGTGGAGATGTTTGGTCGTGATTGTTTCACAGTGTGGCATTAGGTGATCCATGAGCAGCACACAGGACTATATCTATATCTATACCTCTATGAGCAGCACACAGGACCAGGCTAGAGAACAGCTCAGATCTCAGTCAGAATGCGAATGAGAATGAGTTACACCTTTAATGCTGCCATCAAGACAAATACGTGCATTGTATTTATTGACCAGGCTCTTGAAATAACTATAAGGTAATCTTTTTAAAAAAAATAATTTTGTCAATAGTGTAAGTGAAAGTCTCTTATTCAAAGCAGTGCCATATTGATTTCTTTGTCTTTGGCATTTTATCATTTCAAATGTTGTACTCAAAGATTGTTTATGCATAAACAGTAACAAAATAAACAAGCAAACACCTTCTCCTCCACCGTGTCCCTCCCAGTGGCACAAAGCCGTCCCAATCCAATGCACTATAAATCTTAAAGTAAAGTTAATTAGTCCTGGGCCCACTGCGACAGAATTATACTCAAAAGTAATGAGCGTTTTTTTACATTCAGGCCCTGCCAAAGTTTGTGAGGCATTCTGTGAGTTTCTTGGCACGGAAATGAAAAGTGAATTTGCTACAGGTGCATCTACCCTGGCACATATGAGAATGTTTGCCCTGAAGTTGAAGCTTTCTTCTCCTTTCAAAATCCTGGATCCATTTGTTTTGGGGGCACAAATGTTGCAGACACCAGTGCTTTCTAAATGAGACAATTTAAAAGAGAGGGCGGTGGACAGATGAAAGTGGATGCGGTCCAGTCAGTCTCCTATCACTCTCACATCACAAAGGAAGAGCATACGCCAATACATACAAATGAACAGCAGGGCTCTCGCTCTGCTTTATGACAGGCTACAGGTGCCTATTGCATTTTATACAGGCCAAAATCACCAGCCTGTGCCAGTCTGAAAAATGATCATTCCACTGTGGACCCCTGCACTAAATCTATAGTAGAGCTCAAACTCAAGTGCAGCAGCCAACTCCAAAAACTATAAGTAAAGTCCCACAGGAATAAAAATGTTGAGGGAATATGAAGATGTAAAATGCCTCAATAATGAAATGTAGAGGACACATTTCTGTTGTAATAATAAAAAGCTCTTTTCATTATGTCAAACCCTAATAATATTGATTTAATTCATTTGGGATCTTTTAAAAGTTACTTTTACTTTCAATTTAAGTTCAAATCAATCCAAGTTTATTTATAGAGATCATTTAAAATAATTTCAGCTGACATAGTGCTTCACATAAAAGTCAACAAAAAATAAACAGATAACACCGTACATAGAAAAAAAAAAAAAAAAAACGCCAGTGTATCCTGTCAGTATTAAATGCCAGGGAGAAGAGGTGGGGTTTCAGTCTAGTCTTAAACTGTGACAGGTAGAGGGCGCTGTTCCAGAGTCTGGGCGCTGCCACAGAAAAGGCTCTGACACCTCTGGTCTTGAGGCTTTGGACACAGCAACAGGAGCTGACCTCTGACCTCTGACCTCAGGGCTCTGGAGTGTAGAGCTGCAGTGACTCCCTCAGATAAAGAGGATCCATAGAGTCAGACATTTAAACACAATCAAGAACATTTTGAATTGTACCTGATGAAACAGGAGCCACAGCAGGACCTGATCCAGCCCCTGATCCAAACATTCACAATAATCCAGACGTGAGCTTTACTTTAGAAAGAGCCTCAGCTGGAGCTGGACTGAATGTGAGAGGACCTCACACTGTCAGGCCCAAGAGGACCTCACACTGTCAGGCCCAAGAGGACCTCACACTGTCAGGCCCAAGAGGACCTCACACTGTCAGGCCCAAGAGGACCTCATACTGTCAGGCCCAAGAGGACCTCACACTGTCAGGCCCAAGAGGACCTCACACTGTCAGGCCCAAACAATGGGTTAGTTTGGCCAAACACCACAATCTCAGTTTTATTTTTATTTAAGTTCAGGAAGTTTGTGCTGAGCCAAGTCTGCACATCCCTGAGACAGTCCTGCAGAGCTCTGACTGTGGTCACATCCCTGAGACAGTCCTGCAGAGCTCTGACTGTGGTCACATCCCTGAGACAGTCCTGCAGAGCTCTGACTGTGGTCACATCCCTGAGACAGTCCTGCTCTGACTGTGGTCACATCCCTGAGACAGTCCTGCTCTGACTGTGGTCACATCCCTGAGACAGTCCTGCAGAGCTTTGGTTGTGGTCTGGCTGCGTCTGGCGTCACTGGCAGATATATTTGAATGTCATCGGCAAAACAATGAAATGGCACATTGTACTTTTCTAAAAACATCACCCAGAGGAAGTATGTACAGAGCAAAAAGGTTCTAATGTAGTAACCCCGGTGCACACCATACTCTAAGAGAAGTACTGTTGTAGGTTCACAGGAAAACTCTGATCAAAACCAAAGAGTGTGTACCCTTACTTTGAATATTCCACAGTATGGCATTAAACAAATTTTGGGGACAGCATGGATATTTTTTGGGGTGAAATGTTTAAACCTGTGCTTTAAAAAATACATTAACTAAGTCTGTTACTTTTCCCCACTGATAGCAGCATCTATCTCACAAATATAGGTTAATCTCCAACTGAACTGCATGACAATTTTACCAAACGCCTCCTGGGGCCAAACTCGGCTCTTTCCTGCTGCTCACCCATAGACTGTAGCTATGTAAATCCCCTTCAGACAGTTGTGTGGATCTTGGCTCTGCACTCAAGCATTAAAGCCCTCCTCATTGGTTTTCAATGGGGCTGAATATTAATGCATGTGACCCAGAGCTACAGCGCGTATCAGAGAGTCGTGGCCCGAGTGACTGTGAAGTTCAAATGGAAAAAGCCGTCCGTAGAAAAAGAGAAGTATAGTGAGCATGGGCAGGGGGAGATAACCTGAGCCAGCTGTGCATGACAAAGTGCAGAGAATGAAGGTTAAGACGAGGGAAAGTTACATTATTCAGGCTATAACTCAAATCTCTTCTGCAATAAATGAATCAGCTTCTGTAAAACCATAAGATTCTACTTTCCTTTTGATTTTTCATATTCATCCAAGGGTTAGGAGCACTCAGCATATTCTTACTGTAGCCTCGTTGTACTCACCTGCATACTGATTTCAGTTTTTTAAGTCAGATGCTCTCCCTAGAGCATAAATATTAAATAAACATAAACACTGAATTAAAAGTTGTTCAGTGCATTGTGTAAAATTGTATCTTTTAAACCTGAACCATTTTGTCGGTGCTATGGTTTACCAAGGAGAAAAGGGCAAAAGAATATTATAGAAAAATACATGTTATTACTACTACTACTGTGTTTTGCTTTTTGTTTTTTATCTAATATATCTTAAAATGATGACAATACAGAGGTAAAGAGGTAGTCTCAGATATGCAGCCAATTGTGACTGACTATAATGAATCTCATTAATGATTTCAGACAGAACAGTGACCTGTCCAAGAGCAGCCCACTCGTTGGGCTATAATCATAAAGACTGTGAACACATAAATGTATCCATTACCACTGAATAACGGCCCATTATTATCAATGTTCTCTAAAGCACAATAAAATCATTTTTAAATACATGTTTGGGGGAGGCAAAGAGTCCATCTGTAGCCGGTGTAGTTATTTACTAGTTTGTTCACCAAAAGGCTTCTCTCGTCTCAACTTGAGACAGAACAAACTAAACTTTTGTCTTGTGGTTTGTCCCTGTCACTACTGCAATTTAAAACAGACCAATTATACAAAATCGACTTGTCAGAGCTTTCAACCATGTTAGAGGTGTTTCCTTCTCATTTGCCCTCTTGAAGTTGTCTTTGGAGTGATTCGTGCATCTTTGAGTCGTCTTTAATTGCTCATTTTTAAGACGCCATGTTGTCGATAAATCCCTGTTTTCTCCACCACCGGCACACGCCCACTGCTCCGTACTTACTTTGTTTTATATTTTTATTTTCCTAATCGATGATATATGTAGGATTCAGCAGTGTGGTGTACTCACTTTGGTGGAAATGAATAAAAATCTGTTCTCACTGGTGTGATGTGCAGCTGTCTGTGCTGTGACAGATACACGTCTTTGTTGTGACGTTTACGGCGGCGTCAGCTCCCACTGGGCACCGCAGTTTTCTAACACGGAAATCTACGGAGTTATTTCTTTTATTAAGTCATTTTAGATCAATATTGTGATTTAAAATATGCAAGTTATAACATCAACATTGATTATAAGTATAGAACACAAGCTTTAAGAAAATGTAAGTTCCAGATCAAATCACATCTAGCGTCATGACCACAAAATAAATAAACAAATAAATAAAAATGAAAACTAAATTGTAACTGTTCTGAAATGTTTCGAATGGCCTTGATCTATATCAGAAAAAATATGGTAAATAAGTCCATATGGTATTATCAAAGATACTACTTTACTTCTGTGTGGAAAAGGGCATTCTGTTGTCTATTTTAAATATCATAGTATCAAAATTGGTATCAAGTCTTAAGTCATTTCCTTAGAATCGTAATCGAGGTAGAAACTGAACATTAACAGGACTTTTTAGCAGGCGTTGAGTAATCTGTCAGTCAGTCGTGCTCTACATGAGAAGCAGATGCATGTCTCAAACTCAGATGTATCCAGAGCATCACTTGAAGTTTGGGCATTACCACTGACACCAGTCCTTACTTTATTCAGCCAATTAAACTGTGGCATGACTAGGCAGCCCTGTCCTGACTTTAAGCCTAAGGGGAGTGCGCCTGTGGCATAATGAAACGCACCCTCCCCCCGAGTCTCCTCCCGTCTAATCAGGTGAACTTCTGCTGCTCTGCTCCTGACTCCACACAACAGAAGGACAAAGGAAGATTAGGAGGGCTTCTCTGCCTTTGTCACATCTGTCTCAATGATGGATAGACGTCAGCAGCAGCAGCCACTATCCCAAATGAAAATGCCCCAAAAGGAGTATACATCAGCCTGCAGGCCAATCGATAATCTATTACTTTGACCTGTACGAGTGCAGAGAGCAGCAATAAGCAACTGTATTATCTTTCTGTATTAACTCAATAACAATTTACTGTGATGTTGTGCCTATACCTACACAAGTTTTTTCCAGGTAGCATTAGTGACTTTTATAGACCATTGCAGTTCCATTTTAAGAGGACTTTCTATATAAGTATTTCTCCATAACATCCATAATATAACATGAACTATATACAAAAGTGGACATGACGTGTCAGTGTCACATGTGTCACCTCAACATGTTCTTTTCTCTTGAATTTGTCAAATTATAAAACATTGTCTGACTGTTGTCACTTGGAGGTTCCATAAAAAGTATTGATATTCATTGTTGTATCTTGGTCATCCCTGTCGCACTTTCTTGTCTGTATAGATGTTAATGTTTGTCAGGAATGTTCCACAGAAGGGCATTAAAGGTCCTATATTACACAAAGTAGACTCTTGTGAGTTTTAAACCCTGTTATAATGCTGTTACCTCCTCAGAAACATACCTGGAGTATTATTAATAGTCCCTGTGCTCTGTTCCACCTTGTGATGTCATGAAGCAGTAGTTTTCAAGTTAATGGAAACCAGAGATCAGGATTGAATTCAGCCAATTCCAGATGGAGGTGTATGGAGTTTAAAAACACAGTGGAGCACTTCCTGTTTTACCACATGACATCACAAGGTGGAACAGAGTGTTTTCTGTGTGAGAGAAGCCTAAATGTGCAGGGTTTCTTTATTCAAATGTGTGACTGAAACAACACACAACACCAGGTCTGTTTTTTTTATGACACACCTCCCACCAGAAAAGTTAAATCATGAACCTTTAAATTATAGGATCAATGCAGTTCTTTGGGCATGAGCCTCAATCTTTGACACTTGATGGATAAAGTAATTATTTTTTCTTTTTGGTTTTTTGGGGGGAAATCTCAGCATCTGTCAGAAACAGACAGGCTCCAAAACAAAGTCACAGATTTTTTGTTTGTATTCCCCATTGTCCAAAAACACATGAAAACCCAGAGTCCACAGGAGAGAGGGGTCTCCCACTCAGCACAGGTCACACACTATTATTTCAACACTGTCAAGTTCAACTTCTCTCCAAGAGGAAGACTGGAGGTATGACAAGAGCTTTTCCCTCAAATCCACCACCACACATGGCATCACAGTCATGAAAACAACAAGGCTCCAACCAATAAGAGAACAAATGAGTGATCTTAAGTACTTTTACATCAAAATTACAACTTATACCAACACACAGCACAGGGGCTTTGTTATATGAGAAGAGAGAGCCCATATTCAAAGAGAAATGTGAGGAAAGCGCAGGTACAACACGCTGAGGGAGGCGCAAACAGCTGTTGCTCTTACCGATCCGGAGGACTTGAGAGACGCACACGCACAGATGCACAGCCACCAGGACACAGGTCAAAAGTCTACTTCTGCTCTCCATGTCCCGCGAGAGGTCTCAGCACTGCTGTCCACACCATGACAGAGGGAAAAGAACCGTGTCCACGAGCACAACTACCGGAGCCATTCAGGTCCTAAATGTGTCCAGAGCACCGGGCATCACTGCGCCTCGTCCAATCAGATCGTTCAATCCAGACAGAAGGACGAGCACGACTTCAAGAAGAAAGTTTATGCGTAACTCCAGCTCTGTCTCCTCTTAACTGTGACCAGCGCAGGGCAATGTGAGTTCACCGCTCAGAGTGGAGCAGAGGAGAGGAGAGAGGAGAGAGAGGAGAGAGAGGCGCGTCCCTGGAGCAGAGGGAGGAGAGAGAGAGAGAGGAGAGAGAGAGAGAGAGAGAGAGAGAGCGCGTCCCTGAGCAGAGGAGAGGAGAGAGGAGAGGGAGAGAGAGAGAGAGAGAGAGAGGCGCGTCCCTGGAGCAGAGAGGAGAGAAAAGAGGAGAGAGAGAGAGAGAGGAGAGAGAGAGCGTCCGCGAGAGAGCAGAGGAGAGAGAAGAGAGGAGAGAGAGAGAGAGAGAGAGAGAGAGAGAGAGGAGGAGAGAGAGGCGCGTCCCTGGAGCAGAGGAGAGAAAAGAGGAGAGAGAGAGAGAGAGAGAGAGAGAGAGAGAGAGAGAGAGAGAGAGAGAGAGAGAGAGAGAGAGATAGAGAGAGAGAGAGAGAGAGAGGCGCGCCCTGGGGCAGAGGAGAGAGAGAGAGAGAGAGAGAGAGAGAGAGAGAGAGAGAGAGCGAGAGAGCGAGAGAGAGAGAGAGAGAGGCGCGAGAGAGAGAGAGAGAGAGAGAGAGAGAGAGAGAGAGAGAGAGAGAGAGAGAGAGAGAGGAGAGAGAGAGAGAGAGAGAGGCGCGTCCCTGGAGAGAGAGAGAGAGAAAAGAGAGAGGCGCGTCCCTGGAGCAGAGAGAGAGAGAGAGAGAGAGAGAGAGAGAGAGAGAGAGAGAGAGAGAGAGAGAGAGAGAGAGAGAGAGAGGAGAGAGAGAGAGGGGAGGAGAGAGAGAGAGAGAGAGAGATAGAGAGAGAGAGGAGAGAGAAAGAGAGGAGGAGAGAGAGGGAGCGTCCCTGGAGCAGAGGAGAGAAAAGAGGAGAGAGCGGAGAGGAGAGAGAGGAGGAGAGAGGAGAGAGAGGCGGAGAGAGAAGAGGAGAGAGGAGGAGAGAGACAATCGTTTGGGTTGAATAAGGGAGCGCGCGCATCCGGTGTGAGGTGTCAGAATAAAAGTGCAGTATGTGTGACCACTGACCACTTACACTACATAGGTAGAAGTAGAATTAGGCCTGATAGAGCCGGATAAGAACATTAATAATATAATTAAAAATGATGCACATGGATGAAGTTCATTCTTCCTCAAACCACATCTTTGGCACAAGTAAAATAAAATATCTTCAGCTTTATAGGTCTGTCGGTGCCCTTTAAAGTAAATAAATATATACATTAATGCATAAAAGTGTCTCTTCAGCGCTGGCCACAGTGTGCTCATAATAAGGACACTGCTTTTACTCTGAGGAAAGACCCAGGCTCCATTTGAGCTTCTGGCGCTGTTCTTGGCGCTGTTTGCGTGTGGATTATGAATAGATGGATTGGCAACACAGATCCAGATGTGAGAAATAATCTTCAGGTTACAGGGCAGATGTCAGATTATGTCCCATCGCTCCCACTGAAGTCTTTATGAGGCTCTGAGCTGGATCCTCTCACCCACCTCCTGAATCATGGAAATAACCAATGTGAAGTCTAAAAGATCACCCCAATTTATCATTTTACCCAAACACCCCACCCAATAGTAATTACACAGATACCCGATCTCAGTTTAGTTTGACATTTGGACATACTGTCGTCAGCAGTGATATTTTGTTTATCACAGAGGCAATGGATTCAAGTCCTGGAGGCCAGATGACTCAATGCGCCAAAAGCCAAACCTGCTGGACTCCAGACAAAGTGCCTATAGACAAACTTAATTAAATCACAAAATGACCATCCAGCTTCTTCCTTGAGCAACAGCACTAAACTTGCCTGACATGAATACTAAAAAGGTGTGAGCAAAAGCCGAATCCACCTGCCAGAAAAAATACAAGTTTTGGCACCAGTTTGAGCTTCACAAGAGAATCAAGTTGTAATTAATAAAGTCAAGCACACAGGGTCACTTTATAAAATGTATTTTGTTGACGTAAAAATGACACTCCACAACAGTTTTGTCAAAGTACAAAAGGTCATATTTATCACAGGATATTGCCTCTAAGGAGATTGTACCTCACAGTCTGGGTCAAATCTAAACAATATCACAAAAGCATCTCTCCAAAGTCTCTGTGTGAATCCCCTGTCAAACTGGATCATAAGTGCTGTTGAGTACATCCATTAAGGTGCGAGGCTGTGCGCATGTGGTGACAGGACAGTGAAACAGCGCAGCCTGGTGGTCACAAGGGGAAATGCATGAGACATAACTTTACAGGTGTTGCATTGGCATTCTTGGAAAGTTGTGACATTGACTGGTACTATGCAAGAGGTTTAAGGGCTATGGGTAAACTGCATGATTGAATTTCCATCTACAGTACAGTCACTAGCATGGCTCCGGTCAAATAATCCTCAAAAACAAAGAAAATTCAAGTAAAACAGGATAGTGATGGGTAAATGTAACGGCATTCGGAATAAAGACAAGTCAGCACAACAACAGAACAATGAGAAGATTTCCTTAACACAAAATGGACACTAGACATTCATGTGACACAAGCTCATCCATCGTAAAACAACACTATGGAACTTTCTGTAACTAAGCATCCAACCTGAAGTTCATGGTAAGTTTCAAGTCAAGTTATTATTGAAGTTCATAAATTGGACACAGAAAAGAACCACTGTATATTTGGCACAATAATACATTAGAAGCTGTTGTGTAAAAGTGTCATTGTTGGTGGTTTGGTATAAGCCCAGTTAAAATGATCATTGTGTCCTTGGGCAAGACACTTCTCCGATCACTCACATGAAGTTTTAACTTGATTACCTATTAATGGCATTTGGACAGGCCATAGACTGGTAGTAACAGCCACATTTGTTAGCTTGTCCCAGGGCAGCTGTGGCTACAACAGGAACGCACACTTAATTAGTTTATAATGAATAAATAATACAAAGGCCTATGTTCATAAAAGCACTGCAGTGTATCGATGCATTAAAGTTGTAAATGTGTTCTGGGACCAGTGGATGTTATCAACAGTGTAGAACCAAGTTTCAGGTAAAGAAAAAAAAAGTTACACAGTGTTGCTTTAGGACTTATGGCACCATTTACAATTTACAAACAGTTTTTAACACTGGGAATCTCATCGTTAGTGTAAAAATACAGTAAAAAGGCGTATATTAAATAGGTAGACTATATATTGTCCAAACTATATTGTAAAAGGTATTCTAGGAGACAAAGTGAGCTGCAACACATTTTGTAGACAAGATTTATGGCACACCATTGTCCGCCTGCCTATACACAGCAATGTGCAGCTGATATTAAGTTAACACAATTAAAGCACAATAAAGCTAGTTGGATTTCACCATCTGCTGCAGAGTGGTGCTGAGCCAGACGCCCCTGATGAGAAAGTCAGTAACACAGCCCTTGAGTGCTCCAATACAAACAGTTTTTGAGTCCGAAAAATAAAACGCCCATTATTTTGTGTGGAAAAATATACATCTTTTGGCCAGAATCATCAGTGTTTATGCATTAGCTGCCTATGTTTACGTGCTTTTGTTTCAGTATGTGCACTTTGTATTGGCGTAAACATGCAGTGCAGCTGTTCACATAGTCGCATACAAGGATAATGTGAGATAATAGAGTGTATCAAAGCAACTTGTGTCTCTAAACCAGTTCCAACAAAATAAAAGCTTAAATTGACTCCCTGAACATTTGGGATTGTCAGGGAAACAAGTCAATATGAATCCATTACACAAGTCTTCCTCTAGTATTAATAGTTTTCATTTAAAGCTTGTTTTCTGTTCAACCGCTTGGTAAAACAATGCTTGTCTCTTAATAATGAATTAGAAGACATCACCATTGCAGCGGTCATCTCGCCTCACCCAGATTATTTTATGGTCCATATTGGTTGCCTCCTCCACTGCGCACTGCTTTAATGGTGCTACCTTCAATGACGGTGCTGGGGAATGAGACAAAGCAACACTGCAAGAGCTTATCGAGTTTATTTGCCCAGCCTCACTGCAGTTTCTTTCAGTTTTTATGTCAAGTTCATCCATCTTTGCCTCCAAATCAGTAGGCTCTGTAGATGCTGCCCTCACAGACTTGCAATATTCGTCATCATCACTCAAAATGTCTGTCTCTTTGACTTGAGTGACAGTGGCTTGCTCTTCGTAGGACCCCAAGTTAAATTGTTCCTCTACCCATCGGTCCGTGTCCTCTCCCTGAGGTTTGCGGAGCTGAAGAAGAGCATGCTGGGAAGGCGTTGAACAGGAAGAAGCGTATTGGGTGGGGTCTGAAGGATCAGACTCTTGACTGTTGTTGTTGCCGTGGAAGATGAGGTCTGTATCAATGGTGAAGCGATTTCTCACCAGTTTTCTGCGGCCGAGTGTTCGAGATGGAGCAGAGGCTGGAAAATAAAATAAAATAAAGTTTACAAAGACTTTATTAGAAGTTATTTTTACAAATGTAACTCATGTTAGGCATTTCCCTCTGCATTTATTAAAAAAACTTTAGCATTGGCAGAACTCAGGCTTTTTAGATAATATCTGAAAGTGATTAAACTAGATCTGATTTAGTTTAATCCTAACCTTGCACCACAAGATGGATTCTCACGATATTTGAGAGTTCACAAACTCACGATGGTGAGCCAACCACCTGTCAGGTCCTATTGCACATGCTGCTGCTGGTGCAATAGGGCCCGACAGGTGGTTATTGCACCAATCACAGGGCAGCACTGAGGATTGTGTGGAAGCTAAGGGCAATTTGCTGAACCGAACCAAAACAAACATGGCGACACCGACAGATATACTTCAGTCTATTTTAGCGTTAATACTGACTATTCTGTTTGTGAAACGTGCAGAAGGGAAGTGCCTTGTGCTTCTGTGAAACAGGGAAGATGTCTGTGCTTTTCTCTGAACTTGATGTACCGAAAGTTAGATTTTTCGACTTATTCCACTGTTGTAATGCTTTAAATAAGTGTCATGACCCGCCCCAGACTGATCATGTGTAGAAGAGTGACACACATAACAATGTGGTGTGAGCCAGGTTAGATTAATCCTACTTTTGAATTAGATTAGACGTTTTATAGCTGTTAAGCCAAACTCGTGGTACTGGATTTGAGTGGTGATTTTACCTGCTCTGTTCATGGACCGTGCTTTCAGTACACACAAGCGCTTCCCTCCAAATGGGACATACTGTTGGTTCAGAGGCAGAGACTCTGTTTTGAGAAGCTGTCGACGCCGTTTTTCTCTGATTATGGAGTGTACGGCTTTCAGGAAGTCCTTCTTACTCTCTGGAGATCTGCAGCATAGACAAAGTATAACTGCATTTATGCAGAACTGTTTATTTATACACATTTCTAGTTCTTTGAGAGACTGAACTCTACAGAATCTTGGTCCCACATACTTCCACTTCTTTAACATTTACAAACACTTAAAATGCTGGATAAAAACACATTATCTTTATCTTACCGGCAGCAGAGTTGAAAGGTCGTCTCTGGTCTTCCCTCAGATTCGGACCTGGTGTGGACAACTTCACACATGGGTGTGCTCTCTGAATCTGAAAGAAGAAGGATATAATAATAAACTCTATAATAATAAACTAGTTTTTTTGGGGTTTTTTTCTTAAAAAAGGTTCTTAGTAAGAGCAGAGGGAGGAGGATGACTGAAATTGTTATGAGGCAGAAAGACTGTGGGTGTGAGAAATGATGTTTATCTCCTGCTTCAGAGAGGCCAGATGCTGCAATAATTGGATGCAAAAAATCTCCTAAATAATAGATTTGTTCTGAGTGATGTTAGCATGAAGAAATGATGCTTGATCCAGAATTGGCTGAAAGAGGGGCGTGTGGTCCTGCTTTTGCTGTAGGCTCCTGAAATAAACTTACTTGCAGGTACACGAACTTGCAAAGTGTCAGTTGAGATCATGTGACGGAATCGGAAAGGAACCTTGTCCTCACTGACGGAGGCTCGGTGAGATGTGCCCTGAAAATGAAGGACAGGAGAGGTGCAATACATGAATGTGACAGCAGAGGGCTCTGTATAACAATCAAACACTGGTAGACTGTGCAGTGAGAGCAGTTCAAAGAACATTTACTCACAATTTTCTTCCTGTGCTTGGACGACTCCTTGTACACAAAAACAACAGCTGTCTTGAATACTGTGGGACAAAGAAGTACAAAAAATGAAGCTGAAAAATTTATTGGTTAATAAGTTATGCTCATTATTTGCTAAATATTACATATATTTAGTTATAAAACACAGTCCATGTTATGACACGAGACACTGATTGAACATTTGGTGATCAGCCATGTAAAGACATGACATGACCCAAATATAACAAAGTATGTTTATATATCTTATGCAGCACAACTATTACACAACTGCTGGATTAAAAAGAGAATAGTTCCTTATTCTGACGAAGGTGAAACATGTCCATAAAGGAACTGAAATGTCCATCCACACCATGTCCTCTACAGGTTTAGTGTCTATACTCTGAGATTACCAGGGTCTCATCTGTTCATCCTGAAATCCTTTCGTGCGAGCAGGACTGAGTTACATAACTGCAAAGCCACGCACCAACTTCTGTTCAACATCATTTACCCCATATGTATTTGATAATAAAGCACAAATAATACAGCAAAAATCCCATTTTTAAGTATAGATAATAATACTTCAATGGTGCTATGTTCAACATACAAATAATCTAATCATCTCTTTAACTATACATTTACTTGCAATTTACTTATATATTGGTGTGCTGCATTTCATTTCTTTTCTTTACCCATATTACTCATATTTGTACTTTTATTTACTTTTATTTTCCATTTTTTATATGACTTTTTTTTTTTGAGCTACTGTGTTCAAGTAATTTGCGTGTGTTACATTACAACATAAAAATGTCTTATTCATCACCGACTACGCAGAAATACACATACACTATGAAGTAAATAATTAATTTATTATTTTAATTAATTAATTAAGATTAATTACAGGTGTAACATCATAAATTGAGTTATTTATCTGCTACATGCAGTTGTAAAGTAGGTCCTTACCAAGGCAGCCAGCTCAGGGTCCTTTTTGCTCTTGACCAAAGAGGATGGAGCGTTGATCCAGGTCACAGTCGAGTGGAGCAGCAGGTCTCCCATTGACAGGTCAGGAACCTGAAATGAACCATAATATTAACAAAACTTATAATGAACAGTTTATGGTTTGTGGTTCTCATGTACTAACCTCTTTTTTATTGGCTGTCTGTTCACTGATGAGCTGATCGAACACTGCTCCGTATTCCTCATGAAGCTTTTGCATTTCATTGATGTGACTTGCCACTTTGTTCATAGCTTTCATTGCAACTGTGATCACCAAACAGGAAAGTACAGTTTAAAATTGTAATATATATATATATGTATATATATATATATATATATATATATATATATATATATATATATATATATATATATATATATATATATATATATATATATATATATATATATATATACATATATAAAATATGTATTTTAATACATATATAAAATATGTATTTTAATGAAAGAAATAAATGTTTCACCATCCAGATGATAGTGCTCCTCACTGTCTGGGTCCGTCAGAGAGTACAGCTCCCTCAGCAGCAGGGGGTACTTCAGGACCCTCTGAATGGGTTTGATCAGGTATGACTCCAGTGTGGACGAATGCTGTTGTCTGGGGTTTCTCTCAGCCAGGAAGGCCTTGAAATCAGGATCGGTTTTTGCTAAAAAAAAAAAAAAAAAAAAAAAAATCATAATTTTTTAAATAATAACAACAACAATAGTAGTAGTACATTTATTTTTTCCCTATTTTTTTTTTTACAACAAAAATCACCTTGGTTATAATCACTGCGCCCTTACAATGATTTGCAGGTAGGCAGAAGGTTGCAGAATATGTCCTACCCTCTCTGCTGACTCTATATATTGCTTTATTGTTGTTGATTGATGAAGTTGAAAATATTTGATAAGTCCATCCATGTTGACTCAAGTAGTATTTGCCTGTATGTTTTTACCTTTGGCCAGGACTTTGGGGACTTTGGTGTGGCTGGCACAGAAGGCGCTGTAGATTTTGAAGCGATCAGCGTAATACAAGAACGATCCACCCAGAGAAAACAGCACTTTCTGTAGAATGCAAACAACCAATGCAAACACAAAGAAATGGAGGGGTATTAGGCAAGTTCTGTCCATTGCAACTAATGGTGACTAATATTAATAATAATAATAATAATAATAATAATAATAATAATGACGACAACAACAACAACAACAACAACAATAATAAATACAACAAAAATAATAAATAGCAAACCTTAAAGTGCTCCACTCTTTCCAGACAGTCCAAGTCTGGAACCAATCTGATCCCATCCTCCAAAGTCCGAAGAAATTCCACTTGGAAATCCACCATCTCTCCGAGGTTTCCAAACAAGACGTCCAGCTGTACGACAGAGACGCAAGGTTTTTTGTCAGAATCCTTAATCCTTATTACTATGTTATTACTATGTTATTGTTGTTGTTTTAAAATTATTTCTAAACACATGTGGTTGAAAAGTACCTCATCTTGTGTTAGGATGCTGTCTTTCTGCAGAGGCTTCAAGTAGCACTCTATGAGGCACCTGAGATCCTAAAGAACAAAACATGAGTCAAATGTATAAAATGAAATAACCACATGTGCAAATGGGAATAACTTTTGCCTGTACTGACTTTGACATAGGTTTTCTCAGTGTCCACTAGCTCGTTGATGACCTTGCGGAGTTTGTCTGCATGTGTGAGCTGTTTCTGGGTTGCCGTGCCAACAGCAGGTGGGCCAGCGGAGACTGGACTCGGGGACAGCGAGGAGGACGAGGAGGACGAGGATGAAGCTTCAGGAGTGTTTACATCGTGGAGACTGCGGCAGAACCCAGTCACGTGCTCTGAGCTCTGCGGAGGAAAAAATATGTAATGTAACTGTGTTGTGCAATAAATGTAAAACATTTGTTGAAATTGCAAAGTTGTTATGACGCAGGCTGAACATTCAGTGAGCCGAGGACGTCCTTTGAGAATGAACTGTCATTGGGCATTCCATACTACATATGACAAATCAGTGTATTTTATAAACCATTTCAAATGTTGAAAGTTTTGGGGTCACAGATCAACACCAATATTGTGTCAGATTCAGACAAATGTTTTCAGTATCATTTTGGTGCAGGTGGTTAAATGTGAAACCTTCACCACTGTTGATGTTTAACATCTCAGATGTTTATACTTTAATATTGGTACTGATAATCTTAAATCTTTGCACATTCCTAAGAGCAATAACATGACTTCAGTGATTTGGTATGAAATCATAAAACTAACTGGAAACTACAGCACACATTCTTCCAATAGCTGCACCCTCAAACCTTAAGTGCACAGAATACCAGGAAAATGCCAAGCAAGAGCAGACCTGCAGTTAGCAGCAGAACGCTTGATTTAATGATGACTTTGAATATGTCCTCTTCTTTAACTATAATTTCCACTCGGTAAAGTAAGCATGAATCATGTTCTAGCTGTGAAGTTAAGATCAAAACAAGTAAACATGTAGCTACAGCAGAAGAAAAACAAACCAAAGAAAGTGGAAACAACACAATGAGGAAATGTAATGTTCAAATTAAAATGTCCATTTTAAATTGACCAGGACTTATGACGTATGAAAAAACAGTTAGCAAATAATGAATGCCAGTGCCTTACTGTATACTGAATATCACTATTTGTACATCTGCAGCACCACCATTATGTAAAATGAATCATGTGTGCATGGACTAAACGTGTTTCTAATGCCTCATAACACACTGTGGCCATTTGTTGACCATCAGGCTTAAGCAGCTGGCTCTGTCTTTGCTTATTTCACGGCTTCTTTGCACCAGTGACAAATACTATTTTCCATTGTGGTATTCAAACCGGTTTAACCGCCACAGCAGCAACCCACCAATCTCTACCATCAACAGATAGAACATTAAAAGATCCGCAGATAAAACTTAGATAAACATATCGATACAGCATAATGTCAAGTGCTAGTTTTGTGATAGTGATAATGATGTAAAGGAGTAAAAAAAAGTCATTTGTAATATAATTTGCACCTGAATCAGGCGATGTTATGAAATCAAAGCCAACGTTACAAAACAAAAGAGCTGTAAACGCTTCATAGTGTCAATACTGTGCACTCAGGTGATCAGTTAAAGATATATTTAAGAACATGTATGCAAAGATGAAAAAATGTGATTTACTCTGCATATTTCTACCAACTAGTAAAGAAAATATAAAATGACTGTGCACAGCGGGTTGATGATTAGCCCTACACCCCTCACACACTTACAGTTAGTTTAGCAAATATTTAATCTTGAGCCAGTCCTGATGGTATTTGGAAATGTAAAAGATTCACTAAATGATATCACCACTGTGCCATCCTCTGCTATTCAAACATACACAGCACAACTCACCTCTGCTGGTCCCTATGATGTAACCACTGCTTTATACATCCACACATGTCAATCTCACATCAGACCCAAAGACACAGATCAGAGCTCACCAGCTGTAAAGCCTCATAGATGGACTCGGTCGAGCGTTTGGAAAATCTGCTCCGAAATGTCGACATCTCGAGTTGGGTCAAAGAAAGGTCAAAGACGAGGCAGGTATTAAGACTCTTGCAATGCTGATCCTGTAGAAGTCATTTGTCACCAAAACAGCTATCTTTCTTTCTCCTCAAATGTCATGTTTAAGAAGTAGAAACACTGCACTAAAAGGTTTTAAGTCCATCAAACTGACTGCATTGATTTTTGAACCTGCAAGTCCCGTCAATATGCACTTTCCACTGGCGAATCCCACTGTGCAGTCCAGGTGTGTAGATCCAGCAAGCGTAGCAGAAAGGATTACGACATAAAACAACAAGATCTAATGTAGGGTTCTTGAGAGAGAAGGGGCGGGGGAATTAGGCAATGCCCAGCAGAAAAAGAGCAGGAGTCAGTCTGTTTGGTCTTAATAAATTCCCAGTCTTGCCAAAAGATTTATAACAAAAAACGCAAATGCAAAAAAAGTGGTCAGGAACAAAAAAAACTAAAATAAAATTAAAAAAAAACATTGACTTGGCAGAAAAATCTCCAGGATGTTTTCAAATGAGATTCCCTGACTAGGCTCTTGTTTATCAGCAGAAGTCAACATGTTGCACTTCAAAATGCTGTATTTTTTTTCTAGACAACCAACCAACCAAGTTATTTCCAAAACATCTTAAGAAGAATGAAGCTTCTGCTGGGAAATGGTACATGCCTATTACAACACACGGACAGAAGTGAGAAGAGGAGGGGCACAGCAGCATGCACCAGCCTGCACTATACACCCACTATTGAATTAACCACATCACAGTCAGTTAATCCATGCTTGACACATCACTCTAAAGGAGGAGGATTTGTGCAAACTGAGAAATACTATTTGATTTAGTTTGACATTTTCAGCCTGAGTCCATTTTGCTCTTTAGACTGGACAGGCTTGTACTTGTGAATGTCGCTTAGAAAATAGCTCTGGAAAATTATTAATCTCTTAAAGATTGATGGGATACAGCATATGACGGAATAAGGCAAGTAGAAAAATCTGTAGTAATAAATATACAAAATCTGCTATGCCATGGCTCAGGTGTGAGTGTGCTGTGTGAGCACTACATCTCTGATAAAACTACCCCTGTATTATTTTATTTGTTGAACTTCTTAAGACATAGGCCTTTGCTGACTACTTTGTGTGAAGCTGATTTTACAAATGAGTGCAGCGCTCCATCTAGTGGTAGAGACAAAGAATTGCAGAGCATATGCAACTGAGCAAAAGCAATGAACCAGAGGAAACAAAGGGTTAATAAAACTACAGCAACAAAACAGTACATTTCAATTCAACACATACAGACAAAGAGTACAAAGCAAAGTCAAGGAAGATAATATAAAAAAACATTTGACTGATATTAAAGTCTAATAGATGCCACAAAGACAAATAAGAGTCAATTTACTTCAAAACTATTAACGCTCTCAATCTAAATAATGGCTTGAATCCAAACCAAAATGAACCATTTTCTCCTTGCCACTTACTGACCTTGACGAAAATGTTCGTGACAATCAAAACATCTCCTGGTGTTTCAATCTAAAACCACAAGCACTACTGTCTCTATAATGGCTGTTATCCCAGGCAATCATTGTTTTATTCTGTGTTGGGTTTATCATACTAAAGAGGTGGGCCCACGCTTTGTCTACAATAATGAACCTTCCCATTTCCCGAGGCGAGCTAGACATCCATTTATCTCCTCTAAATGATGTGGATCACTGTGGAGAATGGAGTAATTAGAATGTGCAGATAATTAAAAATGTCCCACTTTGAGTGTTTTTCTTCAATCTCGACAGCATGTGACCGCAGGCACAGACCAAAATGAGGTAAGATGCAAGTCCAGACTTCACCAGACAAGGGGCTGGTGGTGAAACAATGGGGTGTTATAAAAAGAGGGAAAGACGTGAAATTGTACAATGAGGGGGGTCCCAGGGAATATGAGGGAGAACTTGAAGACAATGGAAGTGCTTCAGGCTTGGGTCATGGTTTACTGGAGGATGGAGAGTTAGACAAGCTGTGCTGTTTGGAGAGACTGTGTGTCATTTATGAAAAAGACAACAGGGGTTTTGAGGGAAGGGTAAGAAAAAGGTCAAGAGAAAAAAAAACTCTTGAAAAACCTCACAGTGTATTTTTGATACATATAAAAAACTAAAAACTAAAAAAAATAAATAAATATATAATGCATGTTCTTGTAGACTTTTTCAAAAGCAATGACTTTGACCATATTATAGTAAGGGCAGTGCATAAATTGCACAATATAACTGTGACAATAACAGTTGCTTCTACAGAAAATGCTTATGCAACCTGGCATTCATGTTTTAGTTGAAGGGGGAACTCCAAGAAAACTCCACACAGAATGACCCAAAATCACTGTTCATTTGAAAATAATGTAACGATTTCTTCACAGCTTCATTGCTTCATATATAATATCAATCTGATGCATTTCTAGCCTTCATTCTGTTGAAGTCCTTGGTAGAAGTCAGTCGAGGCTATCTACACTGTTATCCCTGTTAATTGTATGTATCTGTCCCTTTCAAATAAATAAAGACAAGTTAGAGTCACCAAAATGAACTGTGTCTAGACTGAATTTGACCCAATTTGCTATCCCTACTTTAAGACTGAAGCACGCTGACACAAATACAGAGACAAACCAATGGCACTAGCTCTTCCTTTTCCTCATTTTAGTACGGGAAATCAACAGGAACAAAAACAATTGTTTCCGGTCGTTACTGCTCGTCAGCCATTGCCGTGGTAATGGATGAGACAGGCGTAACCAAGGGAAACGGGGCGACACTGCCATCACAGGTCTGACCCTGATCAGAGCAGACAGTGGCGTAATTACAAAGTGATGCAGTTTGGGACGCTCTTTGTAACACCTGTCTGTCTCTAGCCCCGCACCTACGACATACACCTGTTCATGGACTCAACAAGAACAATGGACTGAGCCAAATCTGCACAACTGTATCAGAAAAACAGCTGCTCGCAACAAAAATCAGAACATATGTCGGTAATAATAGTAAAACACACAAAACCAGATGTCCATATATACAATAAAGGAGTGTGCAGTGCAAGTACAAGGAGGAATCTGTAAGACAGTTTAGATCTTGTTACTTTTACACACCTACAATAGTGAAAATGCCGTTGACTGACAGCTGAGCTAACCCGCCTGGTGTCTGCTTTTGCTGTGCTGGACAATCACTACGTCTATGTTGATTAGCTGCGGACGGGATTGAAACTCTGTGAGACTAATATTACTAATATTATCAAATTGGTTGGTATAACTCCTATATTCTTGCCATCTTATACTGTGACTGTTCTGGACGATTACCTTTAAATAACATCTTTCGCTAATCATAGGCTTTTGTTTTTCCTTTAAGAACAGTATATCAAAGCAGAAGTAAGTGAAATGTATCCAACAGCTAAAGCACATGACAAACAACCCTGTCATCACACTGAAACACTATCTTGCAAATAATCAGCTACTTCAAACGCCGCATATGAAGAGGTCATGAACTCTAGAAACGCAATACTATGCAGAGCTGCTTCTCATCCTGTGGGTAATTATTTATGGTGGTTCCAATCTTCACAGAGCTCTCTTGGTAAGCTGCTTTTCTCTGTACATTTGATTTGGCCTGCATTGAGTTGCCTATTTTTTTTTCTACTATGGCATATAGAATAATGTTTATTTTGCTGGTATCCTTACCCTCTGTCCCATTCTTATGCACGCTGGGTCATCTGGATCTGAGGGACTCTGGAGCTGGAGAGGTGAGTCCAGTGTTTCATTTAGGCTCTCCACTGTCAGTCCTGAGACTTCATCCAGAATATCCTCTGTGAAAAGACAATTGTTGTAACTATATACTCAATTCCATTTTATAAACTAACAAATAAACAAGCAAAAACTGTGTAACTGAACAACAATTGATTAAATTTTGTTCTGAAGGACAAGGCCACCTTTTGAAAACCATTATAGTCGACAATAGGCAAGACACATTACACATAAATGCATCTTATTCACAACTTTAAAAAATTTTCTTCCATACTCCAACAGTCCATTTATGAAATACTGGACAGAGCGTAGAGTTGTTTCAAGAGGTTTTATCTACACGATCAGTGATTACAAAATGTCCTCTGCTTTGAAGGCCTGTCGTGATTCACCCTTCAGCTTGATAACATCTCTGACCTCTCCGAGTGGCTGTGGCCCTCACATATGGTGCTCTCTGCTGCAATGACAGGTCCACACAGCTCAAGGATTCATATTAATATTCATACTGCACTGAGTCCCTGTGTAAACAATAGCAGCTTATCAGCCCATGCAACACGAGACCCCAGTTTACCAGGAATACAAATGATGCCCTTGCACAGATGAAGAGGGAAGGTCGAGGCAAAGCTAAGTGGCATAAGACAATAACTATGCAGAATCACTGGGATCTTGTTCACCTTCACCTGTTGTTTATTTGGATTTGTGTAGAGCAAAACAAAACAACAAAAAAACACAGGAAACACACTTGAAAGATCGAGGAGACAACCTTGAGGGAAGATACTCTGTGATTTTGGGCTTCAATAAAGATCCTACAGATGTTGAGTAGGAATATGTAATGTGGCAACATCAAGGTGCGTCTTGATCATAATCTTCTAAAAGTAATCCCCATAGACTGTCTACCTGACAGTTTAGCTAAAAACCTCAGAGATCTCTCCTAACTGAGATGCCACCACCGGTAAACCTATTAAAAGTATTTTAAAATGTAAGCTATTTACATCAATGTAGGTTCTTAAGTATGGATGATGTTTCTACACATGGGGTGGCACAGAGGTCACTGCTGCTGTCAAAGCAAACACGCTGTGGGTTAGATTTATTCTTCTTTCTTTCTTTTGCTATGGATCAGACCTGGACGACTGAGGGTTACACAGACATTGTAAAGAGACACAACAAAACAAAAGTTGGGTCATGTAGGGCAGGAGGCACCTTGGTTTTGGGAGAAGATATCCGTGGATGTGTCCTGCTCCCCGTATGTGCGGCGTGGGGGGGTGGAGCAGACGGTGCGGGAGTCGAGCTGAGGCAGGACACTCACAGTCAGGGTCACAGCCTGGTTCACAAACGCACCCCTCATGTCCTCCATGTCCAGAGCACACGCTGATTTACCATTCAGAAACAAGATCTCATCCCCGGCGTGAATACCTGCAAAGAGAGTATGTTTAAGACGATGTATAAGCTAGGAAAATAAAATGTGTTGCAGTGTTTTGATATACTGAACATGATTTGTGGCTTAGTAAGACAATAAATAAATAAATAAATAAGAACAATGACTTAATATTTGTCCATCTTTGGTAATTAAAGGGTCATGAAAACATATCAAACAGCCTCAGTTTCAACAGCAGCTGATCGTCCAGTTTGTCTCCTCCTGGCAGTGACCACCTGTTCCTTATTCCACAAATTGAGAATTACCACTACATCAGCTGACTAATTATCTGCTAACCCTAGCAAATAAAGCTAACTGGTCATGACAGCTACTTTAGAAATTTCATCAGCGCATTCATTCGCTCTTAATGCAAAATGAAGACAAATGGTCTGAAGACTTGTTAGCCCGGAGCAAAGTTTTTGGCACGGCATACGTCCTTAACATCTTTTTCATTCTCTGTTGGCTGCACAGAGAATAAATATAGCTCTAAACTCTACACAGTTTTATGTACAGCCACACATTTAGCCTTCAGTTATGACCTACTTGTGTACCATGTGAACTGTCAGCCTTTATTGCAGAGGAGATAACCCCTGTGGTCATAGTTGTGGAGGCGCAGCAGTACAGTGTCTATGTGTTTGTATGTCTATGTTTGTGCTTATATAGAGAGTCCGGGGATGAGAATTACACAGAGTTAAAAAGAGAGATTGTAGACGAGCCTTGGAGCCTGCTTCTCCAGCACTGGCCTGGTTTCTTGTTTCTACCCGTAAGCATTTATTTTAGTTTCCAATTCATTTGTTCTGACTCAGATTACAAACCAATGGAGACGTATGCCTTCTGACTGGTGATTTAGCTTGTTCAGAAAATTGTAAAGCTTTATCTAGTTGCAGTATCTATACATGAAACAGGGGGCAACATAGTGAACTTGACAGGAAAATAAACTGAGAGCAAACATCTATTTTATCATTTGAGAAAAAAGAAAAACTACAACATAAACAGAAATTATTGGGAACTGTGTAAGACAAATAGGTGAACAAGCCTGGTTAAAGTCATCATTTTTCAAGAATAAAAACAAATGCAACATTGCGCACCATTACACGCAAAGCAATAATATCTCCATGCAGACAAGAAGGTGGCGCCCCCTACTAGAAAGTTACATAGTCCAATATATTATTATTAGATAGACATAAGATAGACCTACATTATATTACACTCTTAATTCACTCACTTCATTTCAATGCACTAATGCTGTTCTTTTATGGTGGTGAAGATATTCATACATTTTGCTGAAGCTTTCTCTATTTGCCTTTAGTTAAAACATCAGACAGTGGAGCAGTCTGCTGAACGTGCATCTTTTACATTGCAAATGGGGCACTGGGACGACATGAGCTCGCACTTCAATAACCTTGCTTTGACCCTGGGGCGTGCTATTTTCTGTACATTAGTGTTTTATCTGCAGCCCTCCGTTTCTGAGGTCTATTAGGTCCACGCTCAGAGGAGAGAGAGCCACTGACACGACTGTAGTCAGCAGGTCAGGAAGAAACAAGGCTTTCATCCATTTTCAAAGAGCCGTGGGACTGTGAAGAGGCTTTGTCGTTTTAAAACCACTCACATTTTACATTTTGTTTTAAATTGCAACACAAATCTAATAAATGCAAAACAGATTCAATAGACAGTTGGTATCTAAAAGACAACTCTATTTAAATCCACATATAATTATTTGGCTTTAGGTGCTATGACTGTCAACTATCATGTATATTCAACATTTACAAGATGTTTATGACAGAATGCAGTTCAAATGATATGAAATGATAATGATATAGATATATGTACCTTTAGCTGCTGCCAGTCCATCAGGTTTGACTTCAGTGATGTGCAGCTGCTGGGTCCCGTCCTCATCAATCACTGCCACAGAAAAACCTACAAACACAAATTATGAAAAGACAATATTACATTATATGACCTCCATGTATCAATGCCTAAACAATTACAGCCGCACAGAATTACCATATTTCATTCATTTTTATGCAGCATGACAGGCTAAAATCCAATTTCTAAAATCAATTTGATTTGTTAATAAAGGTCTGGCTGGGGCAGATCTGTTTATGTCACGAGAGCTCACACATCTGTCAAGTCATTTTATTTCTGTAGCTCAACACAGCGGACCAAGTAAAGCTTATAGAAAATATTTAGCGTCTACTCTTGTATTTATTTGAGCAGCTCTAATAAAACTGATTTAATGAATAAATAATTCAACATTTTTCATTATGGTGATAACTGTATGTGTTTTTTGATCTTTTATTAGTATTACTAGTTAACCTCATATTGACAAATACTGGTATAAGACTATATGCAAGTAAACGTTTCATTTTTTCTTAGCAGTTTTTCTATTAGATTTTACTCTATTGAGGTAATTCTATTGGTAATCTGCAAGCTTACCATATCCCGCCGTGCAGGACTCATATTTGTCAAAGCAGACCACCTTTGTAGCTTTTGCGCTGATCTCAATCTCTTTGTAGAGCTACAAGGCAACAACAAGAGACATTTAATTGGCAGTAAACACAAAAAAATCGACTCTGTGACTTTGGGCTTTTAAAAAGTCAAGGTCATTGCTCTAACTATTCATGTTTTATTCAGGCTCCTTAATAAAGCTTTTGCAACGTGAAGGTCGTGGGGTCAAGACGTCGGTGAAGGGGGTGGGTGATCAGAGAGAGGCAGTGGGCAGGATCACAACCACAGCTGTGTGTATGAAGCAACAGAAGCACTTTCACTTTTGGCAAAGACATAATGATGAGTTACCATGGGCTAAAATAGTGGTGGGCTGAATGATCAAAGCTGAGGGATAAAAGAGCGGATTACAACAATGAATGAGCTTGAAATGGGGTTAAATGTGTCACCTACAAAACATAGTTGAAAAGAGATTGTTTCTATCAGCTGTAAATGTATAAACTGAATAATTAAATACACAAACAAACACAAACGGCCAATAGAGAAGTTACAGCTTTGTATTATTTATGTAACTGTATAACTGTGGTCTATCCAGGGAATTCAACACAAAATCATAAAACATGCAGCAGCCTCGTTTGTGTTTGCCAAGAACTGTCAGAAATGAATTAATAATCAGGTGATGACCTTAAAATGCAAATGAAAAAGTAACTAACAATGAGCTAGTATGCAAGAAAATAAAGACTTTACAGTGTATAAACTAGTGTATAAATGACATTACAACATTTATATTATATACATCAGATTATATTCACTGAAACAAATGATTTCTTACCACATCAGAAATTTCCTCCTCGAGTTTTGGCACGTAGATGAGCATTTGGTGATCAACCCAGACTTTTAATCGAAGGTAGTGGCTTGACGTCTCCAGCTCGTGGGTCTGAAAAGGGACAAAAGTGATAAAGAATAAAAATAAAGGAAACACTTTGGTTTAAGGAGTATATATTAGCTGCTAACTAAGTGTTAGGTCAGTTAGTAGTTATTCAGTTATTAATTAGTATTTCGTTTATCAAGACAGAAGTGCGTGTAACAGCATCCACTGCAAATAATGCAGTGGGTGATTACATAAACTTATTAATATGGAAAAAGTAGTTAATGGCTAAAAAGGCTAAATAGATCATACAAAAATGCATTGCTAAGTACTTAATAAATACTAAACAATCCAAGAAACTACTTAGTATGTCTTTTACTGCTATATGATATTGTCTTCCCTATGGTGTGTTAACAGTACATAGATCTGTCAGAGCAGCTCAAGTTAATAACAGCATAACCACTCGCTCAAGTATAGAGACAGCACATACGTGACATTCCCCAGCAGAAGCAGTGTCAGATGCGCACCAAATAATGCACGAATTCTTTATGCAAAGTTGAAGGATGTAACATACACAACTGTGCATTAAACGCTCCAGTTCTTGTGACATCTTTCTGGCATTTATACAGCGCACAACGCCCACAGACACGTCAATCAACCATCCATCCTCTATGTAAGAGTATGTATGACTCTGCCTTAAGAAGGAGGAAAGTGACACGGCCAGTGTCAGGTCTATATGGGATCACATGATCGGTGAAGTCATAACATGGCAAAGAAAAAATAAATATAAAAATAAATTAAAAATGGCATCTATGTTTTAATAATTCTATCTATCATCCATTATCTAATCCATCCATCAGTAGTATAGTCTGAGATTATTAAGTTTTTACTTAGGAGTGATACTGTACTCATTTGACTTAAAGTACTTTTATACTTACTTACTTTATATATTGGTCAGCAATTTATAGCTAATAAAAACGATTTCATCTTAAGAATTAAAAAAAGTGAATCTGATCCAGAACAAAGGTAAAATTGCTACTAGCTGTGACTGCTACTACTACAAGTGATTTTCTAACTTTACTGCTATATAATATTATCCTAAACATGCATGCACATCTGTTTATTCATAGTAGTGGTAGGCTGCTAGCTAAATGTATAAGAGGCAGACCTTGCAGACAGAGCTGAGCACCTCCAGCGCTGTCTCTCCAGGTCGGATGATGGCGAGGATGGGCTGGTCGTTGGGTAAACACACCCAGGACGGAGCCAGATAATCGGGGACCCAGATGTCACTGTCCATGTTCTGCTGTGGAAGACTTTTCACCGAGCCTTCTCTCTCCTTCTGAAAAATACAACACAGACATAGACTTATAATGCATCATTTAGCTGCTATTTCACATCGGGAGAAACAAAGGAAAGCACGACTGTGTTATGTTACAAATTTAATGTGATCATAAAAGCCTCTCAGTTCACATTATTGTTACAGACAGTGAAAAGATTCTGTTTTCTATATTGTATTAGTGACAACAATACGCTACTAATAAATCATAATTTTGCTTTTAGACACCAGATAGGCACAAATTGATTGGAGTAACGTGATAGAGAGTGCTGGTGGTCTGGAGATCTCGTAACAAAATCTAATTCATCTGTGCCAATAAGAGACCCCCTTTATCCATATGGTTTGTGTGTGTGTCCTCGCCTCTACATGTGTGTGCGCTGTATAGTCCATCTTGTCACTTTGACCTCTCACAATCTGGCAGCCATGACAGCATTCCTCCTCTCTATCTCCATCCTTTTATTTGACCCAGCACTGTCCGTTAACAAAATCTAATCTGCTGCTATCACCTTACAACAGCAGCGCCCGCGAATCCCGCCTTTTGTTCATTTTGTTCGCTGGACATTGACTCTTGAAACAACTGGATTTCAGTTTGAACCTGCTAACATTTATGGCAACTTGATTTTAGGGGCTTTTATCTAGAGAGTCTAAATTAAGACTAACGAATACTATGTCATTTGGTAAACACAACTGGTCCTTGAGCAAAATAAAAACATATAACACAAGAACTACTGCTACTAATTAATTACATACGTTAGATATATTTTGGGCCCTAATATTAAACTGTGTTGCCTTGAAACCTGGAATCATTGACCAAAAAAAAATAACTACATAAATAATAAATATCAACATAATTTTATTTCTCATAATTAGATTTCCAACTATCTTATTTATTTTAGTTCCAGTGCGCTGAACCCACCTTTTTAGATGTATTTCATTGATCATTGGGTGTCTTTGTCCTATTCTACCCGTCACTTCCCATTCACAGAACACAATCTGCTGACAGAGAGCAATCTGGTCTTTTTAAATAAACTCGATTGTGTTGCATGTTGGCTATAGATAAGAGATGCACTTTTTCATACGCACAAACCATCAAAACAAGCAGGCTTCAAGACAACAGACTATCAGGGCAATGGCAAGACATACACCCCCCTCAAGTGAGCCACAGTCCCCAGCCAGCTCCGCACCATCTGGCTCCCCTCCTGGTCCATCTCCGATACCCCCCCTGCTGTGGGGCGAGAGTCCAAGGCAACACATTTTTCTTTCCATTTCCCAGAACAAACACTGGCGTGGCATATGAACAATTAGAGCGGGAAACAAGACACTGTTTATAGTGTAGCATCATTCTGAGCTCGTCACATCTACAGCTCTGGAAAAACACATGAACTACCAAAATGTATTCTTCCATCTCTTTAAGGCGATGATAAGGTGAGAGATCTTTCCAAGAGGCATTCTGTCGAACTGCGCGTGAATACTGAGAATTAAGATTAAGAAGCTTGCAGTTTGGTGTAGGTAGTAGGTAGAATCAGATTACAATACCACCAATGTGTACTGTTACCTGAAGTGATCTAGTTTAACTTATGACAACTTTATTACAATGATATTTGCCACTTCCACTGTCTAATTTGCATGTGAAGGGGTAAATGCTTCAATTACATAACGTATATGTATCTATGTTATGTATTGGTTATATATTGAAACTTTTGAACCTTTTTTTAAATTTAGTTCCGGAGAACAATTTTCCTGTTTTAAAATTGTAGAGAGAATTGTGACTAATTCAATTTTCAGCCAACCATATAACCCTTCGGGCTTGAGTTCATGCAAAGTGCCTTCTTGCATCTCATTTGAAGCTGCCTTTTGCCAGCGTTCATAAAATATAAACCTCGCCACCTTGTCCTAGTGCAACCCTTGGGTAATTGGACATTTTCAGCTTGTATCACTGATAAGACTTTGCCTGAAAGTCTCAATCCTGTCGAGTCTTTGAATAATTAAAAGTTACTCATTATTTTAAATTGTCTATAAGTTGCAGTCAATATGGCAGGGAACAGATGGTGTAAATCTGCCAAGTCCTCTGGTACCAAGCGTCTGCATAATTAGCCGAAACATCAGAAAGCTAATGATCTGAACATATCAGATCAAATTCTCCTCAGTGGGATTAGCAGGCACAAATACCCCTCAGTCGATGGTCTGTGATCCTGATAGATTTAGCCCTCCAAGCAATTAAAATGAAGAAAAGGATAGCATACAGCAATGTTGATGGGAATAGGCAAATGAAGAAGTTAAAGGTGGAATGGGAAATGTTCAGCCAGAGAATGAAACAAGTTATTATGGGTAAATATTATATCTAATATCTCATTATATGTGTATTGGCACATAATGGATAGAAATACACAGTAAGTACTGATTTATTTAACAACGCATGAAATATATTTTTGGATCATCTGTTTTAATCTACAAAGGAGTACATAGTTTAGTTTAGACAAATGCCTCCTGGATGCCACCCTGGGGAGCTGTTCTTGGCATGTCCCACTGGGAGGAGGCCCCGGAGAGGACCCAGGACACACTGAAAGGGCTGTATTTCTTGGCTGGCCTGGGAACGCCTTGGGGTCCAAGGAGGACGTGTCTAGGGTGAGGCAAGTCTGGGAATCCCTGCTTCAACTGCTGCCTTCACGACCCGGTCACGGATAAGTGGAAGAAAATGGATAGATGGATGTATCTATTGGACCACTTAAAATGTTGAGTTATCAATAAATCGTCCAATATGTGCAGCCTTATCTAATATTAACCCATGTTCACTGAAGTCTGTTTAATTGAGATTATCTTGATGTGAAAAGCAAAGGATCTAAAGCTTCACCCCACATAACCCCCAAATGTAGCACCAGAGCGCTGAAAGAATCATTTGCTTAAGTGAAAGAGGGTGGAAAATCCAAAGATCTTAATGTCCTGGGGGTCTGTATAAGCCCATTATACTGATATAAGGGTTTATCTGCTGCCTCACTGATTTCAATGTAGAGTTATGAGCAAGGAAAACATTAACAAGGACTTTGGTTCTTGCATTTGCATTTTCTTGACAGAAAATCAAGCCAATTGCGTGGCTGTAGGCAAAGAGATAAGTAGGATTTTAGCCCTGGGTAAGTTATTGGCAAATACTGTATCTGATGTGGCTCTCTAACTGCACTCAGTAGACTATACATGTTGGAACAAGGCTGCTACAGTAAAGTATTGAATTCTTACAGATTTCTCGCTTGTAGAGTCCTCAAACATCCGTTCCAAAGGTTTTCGTACTGGCTCAGTCCCATCGACAAAGACCTGAGAACACAGAAATTTGTCACTTTTAAATCAGTGCGTAACTTGGCTTAGTGTTCCTCAAGGTTGGTAAGATATTTAAGATCAAAGAAAGCTTTTTTCCAATAATCTGCTAAATGTCTTTCTTTATTGTTAAGTAGATGAAGCTGGGGAAGCGACGGCAAATTGTCAGGGCAGTAACTGATGTGACTCTGCTGAGGCCAGCTGCAGTCTAAATCACAGCCCTATTGAGCAGCACTACCCACTTAAATGGATAAAACACAGTTATGGTCATACCCCAACCCTACTAATTCTATGAAGTCCTTGAACCTGATTGATGGAGGGGTGTGTCTTGCTCTTCCTTTTGGAGGTGGTGTCCAGGCCCCACAGGGAGGAGAAGCGGCTTTTGCGTTTGCTGGAGGTGCGTGGCATGGCGGCTTGGCTCCTCCGCCTGATACTGCATTCTGTCCGCGCTGACACCTGCAGTTTACACACACTATATTCAGCACTGAGCAATGATAGACATGTACCTTTTACATATATCATACATCCAGCAGAGTGACAGTTCGTTCACAATCTGTCCTCACCTTTTACGTTCAATGACTATGATTGAAGGCATAAGCAAGCAAAAAGTCACGTCAGTGTGATTCACAAATATGCACTTAAACATAATTACTGTACTGCATGTAGAGTGCACCAAATATTATAACAAGACTGAAACAGCGTTATACAGTAAATACATTTTAAACATTATTATTATTATTATTATGTAATAGGTAATACAAATACAGCTAATAGTGTTTAGTTACATTTTTTCTGTGGGAGCAATGGCTTTTCTAATAGTCCTGGAAATATCCCAAACAGCATACTTGCCTGTTTGACATTTAATGGTTAGATTAAAAACACTAAAAAGAGCACAATCAAAGTGGTAGACTCCAGAGCTGTAATTCTGCCACAGCACATTCACATCAGCCAAGTGCATTTGTCCAGTTTATATTGACAAGAGGAATTTGAGCTGAATATATCTGTCTATTTTATTTAGCTCTACAACTGGGACATTTGCAGCCACACACATAGAGTCCACATTTCAGCTGCTCATGACATAAAATCAACACTTTCAGACTGTTTTTTTTCTGTAGTTTGCTGTCTATGTGCAAACAGGAACGAGTGTTGGCAGTTCTGGGTTAATTCAGATTGAACCACTGGGCCACACTGATTCACTCTGTGGTCTGATACAAGGATGTCTTTTACATGAATGTAAGGCCGACTGTGCACATTTGAACTGCAGCGAGTGGGGGGTCGCTGCTGCCTTCATCTCAGTTAATAGGTCAGAGGTTTCTTCTCATGTAAGCAGTAGGAGTTGGAACTTGATTAAAATGTATAAATATTTAAAGTTGTTTATATTCTGCGCTAATTTTAATGTGAGATGTGTGGAAATCCACTTAAGGCAATGAAATAAATACATTATAAATCTAATTATTTCTTTTAGGTATCATATTTGGTCAGGTCAAGTAACTGTTTGGGCATTAGACAGTGTATTCATTTTTTGGCCATATTGCCCTAATCTAATCAATCAGACAACGCACACTATACTCTAATGATTCAACAGAGCAATGTGCTAGTAATGATGTTTAGCTAACAGTGTGGCCAGTAAGAGAAATGTTTATACCAGACATAGAAGGAGGTTGTAGAGATTGAGAGATGTATAAAAACGCAGACAGATGTGGATGGGACCAGACTAAACAACAGAGAGTACATGAGACAAAGGATGTGGGGGCGTTGGCAGATCCGGGGAGAGAGAGGGGTGCAGGGGAGCGAGGGTGCTAAGCTTATTTGTGGGAAAGTGCCTGAGGGATGGCGGCTTACTAACAGAGCAAGAATCAATCCACCAATCACAAAAAGACAACGTCAACCTTTGACAGCCAGCGCCTGCACGGGGGACCAGCAGGTTTCTACAGGTGAGACTCAACACAAAAACACTTTACTACCACTTACTGTAACATGTGAGCCTCATTTAAACGAGCACTATTAACCTTTTCTGGGGTGGGGTTCACTACCTGCTTGTCTCCATGGAGATGTTGTTGCTTTGCCTGGAATGTTCCACAGTATTTAACTAATTGATCTGGCATTTATTCACTTACAGGTGTTTTTATTGTAATCTACAGATCTGACCTGCAGCTTGGTCTGGTTGCTCCCGCTGTTATTTTCCATTGAGATAGATTAAATAATGCCATATTGTGGAACATTTCAGGTAAGGCAATAAAATTCTCTCTATCAAGAGAAAAAAAAGAGGGCAGATCCTCCACCATACGAGTAACAGCGTGCACCTTTTATTGAATTTGCTTCAAGCCGGAGGTCAATTTAACTTTTATAATCGACATTTTGAGATGAAGGAAACACACAATGTGCCAAGGAATTCAATATGACATGCAATACACATCAGTTTTATTCTCTGTACGTGAGAACAAAACAAAGTCTAAGGTGAAAATGTCTCACAGTTATTGACTTCCTGAATGTCATAGAAGCGTCCTGCTGTTCATACCTCCCATACCGAGAATTTAGTACATTCTTAGGAGCCCGAGCTGTCAATTAAAGCACTCGCTCTGAACATGAGGTAATGAGTTGACTCTGTGCCTCCGGATAAAACTGTCATCACCACTTACAAAATATAGGCAAAAGGCTTTGTTTTGTTTTCAAAGATTTGACAATGATCCATATGGAGACTAGACATGCTGATACTGGTAAAAAATAATTGGTAGAGGCTACAAAATCGTACTTAATCTGTAACTCTATTATTTTGTAATTATTATTATTTGATATTTTTCCTTATTTCATCATCAACATTATTCTGGTCCTCAGGGATCATGGGAAAGACACTGTTTTGTTTTCTCACGTATGTTAACATCTTATGTAACGCTCAAAAGTCACAGTGACTCAAAAGAATAGAATTGATTAAACATTAGTTTTGGTTCATGTAAAAGTCATGTGGGTTACTTTAGAGTGACATACAATACTGTGCAAAAGTTTTACGGGAAGAAATAACATAGATATTAAATATAAATTAGTACAGCACCCTCCAGGGGACCTAGTGAGAATAAAAAAATATATATGATTTGCAAGGGAACACAATACTTTTGCAAGGGAATGCAAAACCTTTGTGAGGGAATGCGATGTTGGGTTAACATATGTGTTCAGCTCTGTTCTGTGGAGGGCAGTGCGCCAAAGAGGGAACCAGCCATAGCACCTCCACACAGCCCTGGGATGTCAGAGAAGGGAAATGACTCACTGAACAAGTGCTGGACAAAACTACAGGTCCTTTTCAGTGTCTTATGATCATATCTGACAGATAGTATGCCTGAACAAACATCTCTGTGTGGGTGGGGATACACTTAGGAGACACGAGGGAGCCGAGGGAATCAGTGGCAGTACATCTTAGTGAGATCAGACTGTCCAGGCAAAGAAGCGCGCTCCAAACAGAGGAGAGGTGGCTCCAAATGTTTGGGCAGCAAGATACCTGACTGATAAAGTTACATTATCGAGTAAAACAGATAACTAATGCCCCAAGTGGGGAATAGTGTTAGTATTTGCGCTCCCTTAGTATTTGCATTCCCTCGCAAAAGTATTGCGTTCCCTTGCAAAATGCAAAGGAATGCAAGGGAACGCAAGGGAACAGGAGAACGTGTTTTATTCTCACTACGTCCCCTGGAGGGTGCCGTAAATTATAGACAGGACCCTCAATAACTTTAGATTTTTCTCCTTTTCATTTTTGTACTTTTTCTGCCTTGGCATTTATCATCAAATAGTCCAAAACCGCTGCACAGTATGTAAGTGAATGTGTTACAACTGCAATAAATGGAAATGTGTAAAAAAAGAATAATAAAAACATTAGTATTGAAGACCCATACCAGAGCATGGAAAGAGGAGACAGAGAAGATCCCTAATCGTCCCATAGCCAGTTTGGAGGGCCGTGAGGCACAGCCCAGCAGGCGTTTGGGATTGGGGGGCTCACTCCCCTGCAGACTGGCCAGGTAGCACCGGCAGCGGAACAGATCCATGTGAAAACGCTCCAGGTTTTGTTCCCACAGGAAGATCTGAGGACACACAAGGATACAGAGACGGGCAACATACTGGTGATTATGCAACCTCCATAGATAAGATGCTAATTACAAACCTGGACAAAAAAGTATCTCTCTATTAAGGGCCCTTTTTGTAATTTGCTTGGCATTTTGTTTTTAATATCCATTTCATTTTATTGCTATACCCTCATTTGTAATTATAGATTTACTGCTTGTTGCTTTTCTCCAGTTCCACATGACTGCTGTGTATCTGTCGCCAACATGATCCCCAACATAACAGGTAAATTTTCCAATGTGGGAGAAAACAGTTATGGTATATTTTATCTTATCATCTTAAAAACATAACTCACACTTAAGAGTTCATAAAGGAGACAGAGGTGTGTGGTGCAGTTTAGCAGATTCTGGTCTGGGTTGATTAGAGAAAATACTGCAGTGGTCTTTTTCAACTAGCTTTATACATCTGGCAAACAACATTTTAAACAGAGCATTTGTTATATAAGGATGGATTACTGTGCTGGTCTAATAAGTGGTGAGATGTGGGAGTGTTGTTGAAGCGTTGCTCACAGACACAGAGCCCCCACTGGTCACTGACCTGCAGTGATATGTACAATGTATCACACTGTGGGCTGTGGGAGGTGCACTCAGGAACATGAGACATTAACTGGACCTGAGCTGCACCAACACCTAAGAAAACATTGCAAACACAAATTTTCTGCCTGTTTATGTTGTGTTTTTGCTTATAGGGAAAATAATCTAATTCATAGGTTTCAGCTTTTAGTTTATTTTTGAGGGCCACTAGTCAAAAGAATATTATGTGTTGAATTGGCATTGATACTGATATTTATAGAACTACCATTTTACATTCATATCAATAGAATGTTAAGTTTGTACTTTTAATACATAAAACAAACAGCAGTGTTCTCGTCTGTACTGCATGCACTTTTCTAGCAGCTTGTAGAGCACTGGAGGTTACAAAGTTACAAACATGTAACACGGTTGTAAAAGACTGTAATGAAAGATATTGTGGGAAGAGCTGTTTGTGCCATTTAAGTGCATCTACAGCTAAAATTATTGTTAAAAAACATAACTAATACCAATAAGAATAAATACAAGATTTTTTTTCTTTTGAATATGCATTTAGTTACCCAACTGCCCAAGCTTTTTATAGTTTCATTCATTGACTCAAATCGTAAAGGCACAAAACACAGAGACCTGCTCAAACAAGAAGCTCTATTATGTGAAAGCAAATTCTCAGGCTCTATTTTAGTGTGTACATACAAAAGGTTACCATTCAGTGCGATTTACGAACATATCCAGGCACGCACAGATTAAGTATAAGGCTTTAAGCTTAAAGTTTCCCCTAAAGTGAACAAACCTGATCTTAAGCTCGCTCTGAACCTAAACTGTAATTAAAATAACTCAAGTTTCCCTGCATGTGTGAAGCTGGAGTTTACCTGCATGTGTGAACTAGAATGTTGACATATTCTGTGTAGTTTTTGCATTTCTATGAATGAGAAGAAACAGTTGTAAAATTGGAAACATCTGGGTCTGAACATTTTGTTGAGATGACGACATGCAGTAAATATGGTTTATTGCCCTGATGTCAGTTCAGAGAGTTTAAAAAGGAAAGGACCATAACATTTCATGGTCGTTTTCATTCAAGTCAAGTAGTAAGAAGAAGCATAGACTAAACAAGTTAGGGAAGAAATATGTTACTATAATACTCAAATATTTATAACACAGAAAATGCAAGTATATACACTTTAATTGATATTATATATATATTGGTCAATGATATTTCAGACCAAAACAAGTTAATATTAAAACTCTAAGTGTAAATCTCTACAAACAAACAAACATAAAAAACACATTAAAATCTAAATTTCCCACAACTTCTACCAGATTTTTCAATAAATTGCTAGACTAGATTCTAGAGTTAGACTAATGTATTTTTATATATAAAAAAAAGCTATTATAATGAAGCTCCAGACCTGCTCCAGGATGGTCTTCCTCTTCTTGGTGTCGGTGACTGTGGACAGCTGCATGTCTCCCATCTTCTTCATCTTCTCGTCCATGTCGATCTTCTGCTCCAGTTTTCGTATCTCGGTGCGGAGCAGTCTGACCGTGTCCTCCCTGTGGTGCTGACGGGCCAGAGCCGTGGCACAGGCCGAGTGGATTGCAGTTATCCAGTTCTCCAGCTCCGTCTGACTCGACGTCTGGAATTCAAAGTATATTTTAACAGTTAGAGCATATTTGTATTTTTATTATATTGCTGTCCTTGTACTTTTCCGTTGCAACACTGACATTTCCCCATTGTGGAACAAAATAAAACTTCGCTTATCACAGCTCATAACTATATGATGTATCTGATATACTGGACATCTTTATTTAACCACTGTCAAAATGGCTAGAGTAATACTATTACTACAGAGCCGACACCAGGTACACTGGAGACATTTATAAATGACAAATTTAACTGTGACTCTTACAGTTTTTATAATGTTTACTCATATTTTATGGTTTTACTCTTATTAATATTCCTTGTACAGTTCAGCTTTAAACATCAGCAGACAAATACAGGAGAAATTATTACTGATAATGTCTAGAAATGAGAACACTGCCAGAAAACTGATTTGATGCTCATGTCACACAAAACCTCAGGAGAACAGTGGCCATTATAATTCCTTTATCACTGTATTACTTATCTCCTCATACATTGATTGGATGTCACTGAGGACGGCTGTCGTGAATATAAACAGATATAATTTAACGCCACACAATGGGCCCTGCCGTGGATCACTGTCACTGCAGACAGCCTGGCCTTTAAACACGTCGCAGAGGAAACACACATATATATGTGTCTACCTCACAGCTGAATGTCATGTACATGTGTCCGCTCCAAGAGGGTCCCCAGGGGAAATTAGGAAACGCTTTGTTCTCATCAGTCTTTGTCTTTTGAGAACGTAATATGCCATAATATATCAAATGCTCAATAATAACAATATAATCAGAAGTGAAATAAAATGATTTGTTGTGGATCATGGGCTCTCAAACAGTGACTGTGATGCACATTTGCACAGGTACTACCATGATATTATTTGGAATTTTTGAAGATGAAAACCATTAAATATTAATCAAACTAGGGGCATCCCAATTCAGTAAACTTGATGGTCCCAAGCCAAGTTGTTTCTTTCTTTTCTTTAATGTAGGAATCAAAGCCAGATACATTATTCATGTAGAGTAATGTCCAGGTGGGGAAGCACATATTCTCTTCACAGGTTCTTCATGAAGACCCAAGATACTCCGCTGGGGCATGTAGTGAAAAAACTGCCATCTTTTGTACATTGTGAAAATGTTATGTAACTGACATGTTTTGAATAGTAGTGTCTCTCACCTGGAAGAGGAATGCATCTCCAATTGAGTTACTGAGGCAGAAGACAAAGTCTTTCTTAGGATGTTCAGGTACAGCCTGTACAATGCTGTTCTCCACCCATAGGGCATGTTTAGGGGTGCTGTTATGGTCTATCCCCGATCGGCCGTCCGTTTCATACAAGTAAAGAGTACAACCTTGAGAAACAAAGATGAAGTAATTATTAATATAGACAAAATGAAGCCATAAACAAGTCCATTTGATTTCTCTTCAAAGCACAATAGAGAGTTATGACCTAACACTGAACACAATTTCTCAACAGTGACAACGCCTAATGGGAAAGAAAACACAGGCTGGGGTCAGGTGCACGGTGCAGTTATTTATTTAAGGACAGTCGAGGTGACAGACAGGAATGTGGCCGCAGATGCTCCGTCTCATGCATTTGAAGGGGACAAGATTGGATTACACACGAGTGGAGCTGTAAAATGAAATTGTGAGAGGAAGAGACGAGGGAGAACCATGAGGCCACACATGTAGCGTGAGGAGAGTGAGAGGAGAGTGAGAGGGGGTGAGAGGGGGGTGAGAGAGTGCGACAGAGGGTGAGAGGGGGACAGTGGAGGTGAGAACCAAGGGCACAGACTGCGGTTAGACTGATGTGATTACAGCCAGACTCAAGCACAAGACAGAGATTTAATAGGAGAGGCCAAGGTGAACATATTAATCTGAGAGTAACAAGATGGTGGCAAAATCCCACAGAGGGGCCCGTTTTATGACTTCCATCGGTAAATTACATGTTTTTAATGTTTGATATAATTAGAATTTGACTCAGGCCATTTTTGAAACAGAATAGTTATTAGGGTAGTAGTGATGAAAAACTGTAGAAATAAACTAGAGAATAATGTGTCTAAACATGTGACGGTGTAGACTATCCCAAAAACACACTTATATTACTTTTAACAAAGAATATTCAGGGAAACTGACACTAAAAAGGGTAGGTTATATAGGAATTAAGATACATTACTGAAGTTTTATCCTCAGTAATCAATTATTACATTTTTAATGGAAATAATAATGTAGTATTGTAATGTAATATTGTAATGTAGTACTTCATCATTTCGCTACTGGACAATGTACAGGACACTACCTGGAAAACAGTGAATATTACCTCTCAGTGAGACCCAATAGCGTTTCCATTTGCGTCTTGTGGCTGTCTCCACTTTTTTGTTTTTCTTATGAACCAGGAAGTTCTTCACAGACAGGGCTCCAGCCTTGCGGACAGTGCCTTGAGCTGAGCTCACCGCTGGGTCTGATGGGTAGGCGCTGCTGAGGGTGCCACTGCTCTGCTCATCGCTCGCTGCTGACCCTCCCTCCTCTGTGCCGTCTCTGCCTGAGTGAGCCTAACACGACACCGACAGGGGTCAGACAGTGTATCAGCGTCTGACCTCAAATAAGAATGATTAAATGTCCTTAAAGTTTACAGAGGAACTCTGAACAGTTTAAACTTGTGATGTACATGTCAAGGATAGCATGGTTTATCTTATCTAAAGAAAACAAACCTAGAATTCAAACACTGAAAAGATATAAACACCCGGTACATGAATGTGTTCTGATAGGCCTACATTCATTTGATATCATAGACACAAATATATTTTAGTTTTTTATTATCATGAGCAGTTTCAATGCGCCTAATGACCTACACTTAAACCTGTTGTCTACATGTATTTCACTGATCGTTTTCATGTCCGTGCACTTACCCATGCTTGATTGTCTAACTCTTTTCGGAAGTTCTCATAGATCCCTCCTCTCCCCCCTTCGCCCCCTCTGCCGTCTCCTCCAGCACTGCTACTGCCGCTGTCGCTCCCATTGAAAATACTGCTGTCTGCCGCAGAGTACACAGAGAAGGAGGTGGACATGGCCTTACAGCGGCGCGACAGGAGCTCCGCCTCTCCATCCATCTCCGCTGTAACACCATCAATTCCACTGTCTCCATATTCACTGCCTTCACCCAACACACCAGAAATATCCTGAAAAACAATAATGATACGTGATGATAGTGACAGTACACGTGTTAGTCCAGGGTATCAGATAAATACAGGTGTTTAATGTGTGTGATCATTACATAAGTAAAGTCAAATTATGCAGTACAATACCACTATAAATAATCACTTGCCACTAAACCTACCATTGCCTGTACTATTCGCTGTTGTTACTATCAATCCTGTAAATATTTAAAAACTATACTCATTAGTTACTCAGGAGAATAAAAGTACTTTACCTCAACAGCACACTTTTGCATTTTCCAATCCCACTGGGGAATTGTCAAGAAGTTATGTTGTCTTATTTTATGTCTTATTTATACAACTACTCCTAAAAGTACGTTAAGATCCTTTATCGAGTCAACTTAAAGTATTCGCAGCAAACGTTTTGTTCTTTTTGCCACAAACTGTCTCTTTTCTAAGCAGTACTTTGTGTTTTAGCACTTTTCTTTGTTTCACTGTGTTGTGATGTTTATTTTTATTTCATCAAACAACTCCCACAACTCAGCAAGATAAATTTATAATAAGCACTTAGGAGGCTGTGCTGTCCAAGGGAGATGGGTAAGGGTTGAAAGAAAACCCTGCTTGCTATTTTTGTACCATTTTCGCTATTGCATAAATAAAACAAGAGACAGCTAAAGATTTTAAGCCTCTGCAACTTCATCCACTCTAAGGCTTAGTAGATGCATTGTAAAAGGTAGCTCTGACCTTCTAAGGGAATCCCCAGTTTGACCAGTGTTAGGACTTAAGGTAACAAATAGCTAGAGGAAACCAGGTCAGTGCCTCGTGGATGCCTATACATTACACGAAGAGCGGACCACACACAGTTAAAGGCTCTGGTATTCATTAGTTTGTGTCATGTTCTCCATCAGGACTATGAACTTTGAACTTTCACCATCCTACAGTCGCAGTGTCATAACTCTTGAGGAAACTTAGAAATAATTGTTGTTTTTTGGGGGCAGGCTAAACTTGTAAATTACAAAGCTGGAAGTAATTACAAAACATTTGGCCGTGGTTATAGGGAGAAGCTGCACCGCACATGCCCCCAGTTTGAACTTGGTACATTTGTTGACATGTTACTGTCACTGTTCTATCCTGACTGTCAATGATGACCAGACGCTCTTGTAGTTATTCTCTACTTTCATAACAACTAATCCTTATATTGTTGTTTCTACCATATCCAAAACAGTTCTCTCTGTCCCCTGTATCTACATATTTAAACTGCAAGTACTACATGCTGAACGTGCTGCCCTATAACTATTTTTTACAAATAATTTTGCCCATAGTTGCTTAAATAAAATTAATGAAATTACACTGACCAATTCACTTCCTGTTTTTAAATTAATCCAAAATTATTTTTAATTTATTTAATTTACCAAAGTATAAATTGGCTTTTATGGTTTGGATGTTGTTTTATTTTCTGTTTTTTATAAATGCACTGTTAGCCATGAGTTTCAGCTACAGTACACAGGTGCCATGTTGAGTACTTTTAACCAGATCCTATGTTAAATATTAATTGCTACAACACCAATTCTCTTTTCTGCTTCTTGTCGTTATAACATTAGATTTGAAAAACAGGATACACATTTTAACTCTGTCTCACCTGTGTTGTCTGTGCTCTCCGCCCTTGAAAAGTGGGATATGTAGGCACAGCTATTCCCAGCCCTAAGAGACCCTCTGAGAGACAGTGGGACCTCCGACAGGGGAGAGTGAACGCTCCGTACCCGCTGCCCTCTTCATCAGTGGGAGACATGAGCCCCTCCTCATCTTCATCACCATTACAGTTGGGCTCGCTGCGGTTTTTGGTGAAGAGTTTTCTCGGCCCCCTGAGGCCTGGACTCTGCTGGCCACACAGATGGTCCAGCGACGACGCCCTCTCTGCCGACCCTAACACACACAGGTGGTAAATGCAAGACAGTTATACATAATCCAGCCAGATCAATGCAGGTAATATGTTAGATATACACATTATATTCTAATTACAGTTTTATCACATACTTTATCACAATTTACGCTCATTAACCTTGCATGGAAGTACTATTTTTGAGAATGTGATTCATTCTATGCTCCAGGCTTGTCCATTACACTGAGCGAGTTGGCTGAACACATGCAGAGAACACTTAAATGTCGACTTTTTGCAGTTAAAGCAGCTGCTGCCTCCTGTGGATTCCCTGCTTCTCCTGCCCAGCATCAAAATCTATAAAGAATTAAGTACTGCAAGAAATAGAGGCTTAGTAATCTTCCATCACAGGGGCTTTCCATTACTTTTTGATATTTCTTCTGCGTAATCCGTACATTTTTCCATGGACATTTCTTGTGGTTTGATTTTTGGAGAACTAGAGTATGAAAAAGTGTAGTAGGTGAGGTGAATTTGTATGTTTTTTTCTGATGATGTCCAACTTCTGTATGTATAAAAAACTGGTGGGCAATTGCTTTAAAGTGACATGATGCTATTCAGATTGGCTAATAATATTTAATGGAGGTAAATTACTATGTTTAAAAGACAAATAATTGTTATAATATCGCATGTTCTAGGGCCTAGTCACATAAAAAATGATCATGTTAAGCAATTATACATTTCCGTTTTGGATTTTTATTGCTACTTCTTGAATTTGAAAGCAACACCAATATAATAAAAGGCTTCTTTTATTTCTTTGTTTTACTGACCCCACCCTCCTCACCTGTGTTGCCTCTGGGATGTGTGAACTCCTCCTCTTCCTCTGCTCCATCAATGATCTCTTCAGTGCTCGTCAGATGGCTCAAGTCTGACAGTGAAAACTCTAGGCTGTCCTCCCTCCACATATCTGCTGACTTTGAGCGCTTCTTTTTGAAACTGCTGCCGCCATCTTGAACCCCATCACTCATCCTCAGCATGTACCTCTCATCACCAACATCTTCCCCTTCCCCCATGGAATCCTCCCCTCCATCTGGGGCGACTGTGTCCGCCTCTGAAGTCTCCGGGGTGGGCGTGGCTAAATTATCATCGTCATGTTGGAATGACTCAGGCCTCAGTGTCATCGCCATCCGCTGTGTCCAATGAGGATTGATCCCAAAATCTCCAAATCCATCTGGAGCATCGAAGGGGTCAATTCCATTCTCCGCTAAGGATTGTGGGATACTGGGCGTGCTGGAGGAACGTGTTGAGGCCTCGGAGTTTCGGTGTTCTTGTTTGACAGAGGAAGAGAGTCTGGAGCGGCGGGTAATGGCTGGTTGTTTGGTGCTGAGGCGGAGGGAGTGGGACGTGTGTTTTCGAGATACGTGCCCAGAAGCATCTCGGTACAGCTCCCCATTTTGGCTCTCCACGTTTCCCATGGTTCAACTGTAGGGAAATAATTTTAAATAATCATATTAAACAGGAATATGCTCATTTGTAGCTAAAATTCAGTTGCTTGGAGAATATCAAAATAAGTTGAAATACATGGGTCCCTCACTGTTCCTGACAGATTGGCCCAATTGGGTCAAACGCAGGGGCATCATTTCCCAATAAAATATACCTTCACCTTATATCTTTTAATGCTTACGTGGCCATTATTTACTGGTCTGTTGTATTGTGATGGCACAGCGATGACAGTTGGTGACTCATAAAAAATAATCTTACTACGACATTTTTTGTGAACACAATGACAGGAAGCCACAGTCTGTCAGTTTGTCCTCTTCCAGCATATTCCACAGAATGTATGGTCATACTAACACAGTAGTGTAACACTTTTTAAGCAGAATGCTAACAGCTCAGCTACAGTGCAACCCTTACACTTACACACAGAAACTACAAATGTTATTCATACCTTTGATGAAGTTGCAGCATCATCCGTGTCAGCACATCAGCGCAGCAAAGTACTTTGGGTGCAATGCGCTCATCCTCAAATAGTGGTATCAGCTCTGAAAGGAACAAGAAAAGAAAGATGTTTGATTGTAGCTCCTGTAACTTCAAAGTGACCTCATGTGTCAAACACTGAACGAGAAGAGAGAGATACAGAAAAAGGTTCAGGTGGATTATGAGAAGTGAAATATCTGAAATGAAAGCAATGGGCATAGTGCTTCGATGATGAAGAAGAATATATTCATTGTAATAGTTCAGCTCAGTTCACTTCATTAGTTTTTCTTGTTTCAACTAAAAAAAAACAAGTTAGCATCCACACATACAGATTATTCAAATCTAGCGACTGGAGCCTCGGGGGTAATTCTCACAAATATGTCCATGTCTTTGAACTGCACCCTGAAACTCAATGCCAACCTGAATCCACCCAGGCAAGTGCAGACATGAAGCATCTCAGAAACACCCCTAGTTTTTTTTTTTTCTTTACAGACAATGAGGTGTGCACGCTCACGTGCACATGCTCATAGTGGTAAAGTGACAGCAGATGAAAGACGCTGTGAAGTGAGATTTCCTGCTTAAAACTCAATTAAACGATTCCTTCCAACACGACCTAATTTCCTCTAATACTCGCCCAGAGCTGCTTAGGAGAGACCTTCATTTCCATAATGTACTATAGTGTGAATGCAAGGTGTTTGCTAAAGAGGATGTGTACATACAGCGTTGAATGTAATCTTAGTCACTACATGTATAAGTGGAGATATTGTTTAGTATTTTTTGTATTTCTTTAGTTGTGCATCAACATTTGAAACACTCACTACCTATATGATTCTATATTACAGAATACTAAAACTACTTAAGTGTTTCATTGTGTTTTTAATTAATTGCAGCTCATTTTGTTTCTGCTTTAGGGTAATCAGTGATCAGAATATAAAGTGGTTTCAGTATTATCAGTTCTTGTCGTTCTGTATCAAATATATACATATAGTATACATCAAACACAACAAATCACTCTGTCACTCTTCAAAGTGAGTGTGGCAGACCTAATGGTATGTTCTTAAAAAGACTGTATAATGGCAGAAGTAAATGAAAACAGGCAGCATAAACAGCTCTGTGATCATCTGTCTGAGTGAGTCTTCTGTGCGACTGCAGCCCGCGTGTATCAAGAACATTTAAAGTGTACTTGAAAATGAATTCTTGGTTGTGAACTCATAAACACTGGGATGTTAAGTGGCAGAGTGGATAGCAGCTCATTCTTGGTGAAAATACCACTATAGTGAATACATTAACAGTGAATGTAAGCAACAGTCAAGTGTGTACCCCAGGACAAGATGAAAGCATTAAACAAAACAACAGAAAGCAATATTCAGCTTAAATCCCCACCTAATTATTTAAAAGGACGCTAGAGAACAAAGACGATAGACTAATAAAACACATATTTAACACTTTTTTTTTTAAATTATAATGATCTGACATCATAAACTTTAGCTCTTGTCTTTATGGTGTCTGTTTAGTCCCAGCTGCTGTTGTGAGATACAGTTACATAAAGCAGGCCCTTGACCCTGATATGTTCTGCTCCTCTTCCTCTGCTGTTCTTCTCATCCCTCCTCCGTCCCATCCGGCCTCATGAATCTCATCATAACCACACAATCTGCCCCCCCCGCCCCCAAAGCAAACATCATATAACACACACTGTATTAGCGCACTGAGGCTGTGCATTTGCTTTGGATCTGTGCCCACTCTTTCAGATTACATATTAATTTAAAAGGAAATAGGAGATTTATAGTGCTGAATAGAGAACAGCTTTTGAATGTGTTCTTACTGGACTTACTATTGGATATAAAAAACAAGCAAAGCACAAGGACATGATTATAATAATTATTACAAACAAAGGGTGCATTCACATTTACACATCTAACAATCTTGGACCAAACACCTCATCTTATACCTTCAACTTATTTTAATCTTTAAATTGTTCCTAATAATTTTGTCCCCATAAGAGTCCCCATGAATTGAGTGTGTATACAGATTTTATTCCCCACAATATGATAAATACCTCTCCACCCACCACAATAAAATTGGGACTAATGTAGGACTAAACCTAGACCTATACATCATTCGACCATGGCTGAACCAGGACCAAACCTAGCCTACATTAGGCTAAACAGGACCAAACCAGGCCTGTTTAGTCTATGAACTCGCCCTTGGACTAAATCACAACTATACCAAGGTATTAGCAAATTTATTTATTTTTCTGCCAGTAAAATGAAGATTTGGCTTCTTGTTATAAACCTCGACGCTGCTCATTTTGTGTGTATGGAGCCTATGTTGTTGTAAACGGTCTATCGCTCCTCCTTAGTGAAAAAAACAAACACCCAAATAAACAAGACAACCACGTCTGACACAACACATGGGAAATCCAAACACTTTTTTTTTTTCCTCTGGCAACGTACAGTGGAAAATGTTTAGTCTCTTCGTTTTCAGTTCCTGGTGCCCTACAGCAAAGCACAGGAGGAAGGAGGGAGCGAGCGGAGGGGGAGAGGGGCAGATCCCACACGGAGGTGAGGAAAAGCTAGGGGCGAGGGACGAGGTTGCTAAGGTCAGTGCAAATATACAGTAGAGATACACAAATAGACTGCACTAAGAATAGAAAGGAGAAATCATCCAGACAAAGACAAAGGGAATGGAGAGATAGAGATGCAGGTCACACGTGTAATTAGTTGTTTATTTAGTGTTTATTTATCTAGTTTTTATTGTGAAAAGAAACAGGACGAGAAGAAAATTATAGTGAGAAATCAGGTCTAAAACTAGGGCTGTGGAATCAATCAGCTTAAGTCTTTTTAACTGAGTGGTCCACAGCCCATCCTCTAAGAGCATATGGTTAAATATGCAGGAGCAAATTTGAGTATTTTTGTTTTAAATGACACGAATTAAAAGGCAGCCAATTTATGTGTTTTAAGAGGAAAAAATGAAAACGAATAGAACGTTGCGATCAATGTCCATATTCCGCAGCCTTCTCAAAAACTAAAACTGGACTAAAAGACACTTAAACCAGGTAGAAATCTTGAACTATCTATAAAAACAAACCTTCCCGTCAGCCAGGTAACAATTCAAACAAAATCAGACTAGACCATATACAAAACCAAGTCTAAACCAGGACTAAACAAACACTAAACTAGTACTAGACAAAGACATGCATACACTGGGAGACAGAGAGAGAAATGGGGGGGGTCTTATTGTTGCACCGCTCTGAGTGGATAAGTCGTCTGCGACCGCCTATCTCCTCAGGCTTCATTTAGGGAGCGGAGACAAAAGCAGAAACATAATTATTCTCTCTTATTCTTTCACTCTTCGCTTCTTAGTGCGTTAAAAGACTGCGGAGGGCACATTAACATGTTGCACTCATATAAAGGAGGCCAGGGCAAATTACCAATCACACAGGTTGGCTATAAGCTGTTAATGGATATGACTAGACAGTTAAAAGGGTCTTTGCAAAACCCACCGTGGAGTTACAATACTATTGGACAGAAAGGGATATATGAATAGCTGTTTTGCTCTGTTATACAACACACAGATGAGGTATAATAGAAGAATAACACACTAGGCCTGTCACACTTGACTATGTTTTCATGTTGCCTGGCTGTAAACAGAGATGTACACACAAGCAGGTAGTACTTGTGACACACTGACGCACTCGTGTACAACGGCAGACTCCAGCTGCACACACCTGTCCAATCCCAGGAGAAAACTGAACAGGTTTTCCTTCTCTTTGGAAAAATACCAAAGGCCTGTCAGAACAGCCATGGCGCTCTGGCACTCCCCACTTCCCCTCCGCCAGTCTTTTTATCTCTGCACCTGTCTCTCAGCTCCACCCAAAATGACACACAGAGAAATGGAGCTACTCTCCAGATGCCACACTCAATGGAGATGCTCGGCACTGTCTGAGGCGAGCGCTTGTGCCCCATCACTTTTTCAAACCTATCACAGCTTTTATGCTTTCACTGCGGCTGCAAATGTCAGCCACTAGTGGACTGGGAATGGATGTAAGTCTCTGTGTGCGTCAGTGTTGTCACGATACAAACAATTCAAACATGATTTTTGTTACCAAGGAAGCGTTTTGATACTCAACACAGAAAACACAGAAAATACACTCTGCTTAGACAATAGAATGTCATTTTCAACACCAAATGATATTAGTTTATTTCATTTTACCGTGTGGTTTTATAAGTTTGTTTTGATATAGATGAAGATAACTATTCAAGAAAGTCTCATTTCAATAGGTTATTCTTTTTTATGTGCAGAGATTCATACATTCTTTTCTTTATCTCATTTAGGGGTTGCAGAAACTCAAGCATAGTGAGTGGTAAACTCTAATGCAAGCATCCTATCCAATCCACAATATCATTTAAAACAACACAATGGAAAGTGAGTGTTGAGGATGAGCGCAAGTCGAGTCCCCAGAGGCTCAGCATTATAAAAATGAAAAATATAGTGCACAGTGAGAGTACTCTGAGACTCTCTTTATTTTGTTGTCTCTGAGTAACTATAACACACTTGGTTGCCTGGGTTTAGATCCTGCAGCATGACTAATGAGATTAGTGCAACGTGTTAACTGAAAGACAAACACAAGCAAGGGCCCCTTTTTATAGCCCCACATAAAAAATCAACTAATCAATTCAAGGATTTTTGTAACTTCCTAACAATTCCCTTTAAATCTTCCAGGCGCATTAGCGATTCAGTCAGCGTATGTCCCGCCCTGTCCCGAGGCCTGAACCTTTCACATTCCTCAGATGGTTACCCTTGTCCTGTCTCCAGTCCTCGGAGAGATGTCCCTAAAGGTTAAGGGTCTCTCTGGGGGGTAAACAAAGGAATCTGTGGATGGGACAAACGTCATTCCACACCATCCAAAAATAGACTCCCAGAGCAACAGAGGAGAAAGTCATTTCAAACAATGTGCCACGGAATGTTTTCAACCAAAAAAATCGTGCCATGCCTCAAAAAAGATTGAAAGCCACTGAGGAATGCCACAGCAGTAGCAGGACATGTACTACAGCTACTCTAAGGGTGAACCTGCTTTACATACTAACCAAAAAGACTTAATCCCGGGTACCTCTCTGTGCTTGCAAATAAGAAGTACCTGCTACAAGATAATAGCCACACTACACTTCACTGCTCCCCTCAGCTCCATAGAGAGGAGACTTTCTGAAACAACACTGGCACAATTCCCTGGAAAAGAGAGATTAGCTTCTTATTCATCCGTGCGGGATTGGACACGTCACGCTCCACCTCCCCCCTCCTCTCTCCGATTACACACACACACAGAATAAGCATAAACCACAACTATTTTGAAGTCGTTCAAAGATTAATAACAGCTTTGCAATTCCACACCGAGATATGTATTTTAATTGATATTCTGAACCCGCAGAAGAATACGAAATTGAAACTAAAAAGACGCAAGATTTACAATTTAATTTCTGGGTCAGTGTGTTTGTGTGGCATCTGAGGGTCGACAGAAATAAATAACTGGCTCCATTTGAGTGAGTGTAGTGCTTTACTCCTCAAGTGTCACTAACCTCATTAAATACACTGCTCTGAGTTTCTGGGAGCTTAGGCTGTACGCTCCTTAACGCTGACTGCATCCGACTGTCTCTACCGCACTGCACAGTCCTGGATTACCATATTTTAAAGGAAAATCCCTCACCACAAGTCGGCTACATTGAAGGCCTGGCTGAGTGCTTGATGCTGCTGTAGCTTCTGCTCAGATCAGTGCGACTCTATGAAATATGCCAGGAAGCCCCATAGATTTAAATTCCACTTTATGATAAGCTCTCGACACAAAATCATAGGCATGCTGTATTTCTCAAAATCTTGAAAGGAATTACCATAGAATTTATCTTCCCACTTCTAATTATTGCAGATTTCAAGTTTAATATGAGCTAACTCAAGTGAAAGGTGAGGGCACAGTGACAGATTATGTCTTCATCACAGCAACAAATGGGGTATTACCTCGAGTCTCCACAGATCTGACTTGTAACGTAGGCCTGTCATGTTAATAACTATCAATTTATCATTCAATATACATACAGCTGGAACAATATCTTTTTCAGGTCAATATTTGTCATGTGTACTTTTTCTATGCACTACTGGGAAATTTGTGGTTATTTTTTTGGCAGAATCAGACTTAAGCCGTAAAAGGTTGAATGAATAACTTCTGTGACTCATTACAGATGCAAACTAACGACTAAAGTGTTTCCTTCTGTTGTTTATTTATTGCAGCTCATGGTTTAATTTAATGATTCATTTAATATTGTACATTTAGAATAGTGTTTGTGGTTTAATTCTGCTCATTGTGTCATACATTAGTGTTTATTATTTATATTTACCGGTGGGGTCACTCGCTTGTCTCCATGAAGATAGCCAAGTTTGAGACTACACTGTGGAACATTGAAATATAACCCTGCACTAGAAAAGTTACATAGAGCAGCTTTAAATTACTTTAGAGGTAGACTTGATAGAAAGGTAGTATCTGTATCTGCTGTTTTAATGCCATGCAGCACTGTGTTAGAAAAGTGCAGGTGGTTATAATGTAATGGCTGATGGGAGTCCACCAAAATCAAAAGAACCAAAACCACTGCTTGCTTTATTTTCATTTTTATCTCTCTCTCTCTCTTGTTTTTTTTTTTTCATTCTAAGCCCTACAGACAATCCCCATCATGCCGTCAAAACCAATTTAACAAAATATTCATATCGCTCCCATGTAAAAGGCACGAAAGAGGCAGTTACAGACGCGTTGTTTAATTATCCAGGAGGATTGGGATGAGACGTTTCACTCCGCTCCAGATTCAGATGGTAACTGTAGAAAGCCTTTGGGGCAAAAAACAGCCTGAGGGTAGAGCGGCTGGCAGAGAGTAACAAGAAACATATAGAAAGAGTTGGAAAAGATAGAAATTGGACCATGTGGATGTGGTAGACTATGAAGTGAATTTATACTCGAAGAAAGACTGAATCATTTTAGTGTTTCAGATTGTAGCAAGGAATAGATCTTCTATGCTCTCATGGACATCAATGCATTTTTATACTTCCTTATTCACTGTTTATCAGATATGCTGATGCCTACGAGACATTAGGCTCTATATTCTTGATTTTTAAATGAATATCGAAGAAATGCCGTACTTAGTTCAGTCACTCCGCTGACAGTAGCTTATTAACTTAGCTTCGCCTTTCAGTCAATCTGTTATCACAAAATCACTGTAATTTTGCTAAATCCAGTTCAGACAAAGAGTGAAAAAGCCTGTTTAAAATTTGTCATGGCACTACATTGTGGCGCTGTCAGAAAGCCCCATACACAACACACAGGCTGGTGAGAGACGAGCTAAATTGGCAGGTTAATGCTTCCTATTCGGTTGGGGAGCCAAATAACAGGACGGATAAGAGGGCGAGAGAGGGATTTGAGGAGGGGGATGGGACCGCGGAGGTGGTGAGAGCTGGGATGAGAGGTTGTTATACCTGTGGGGGGTTTGGAGTGCTAGGGCCACAGGTATCCAGATGAGGGATGGTGTTTAGACATGGGCGAGTTGAAAGGGCTGCGGCTGATAATGAAAGGAGAGAGGCTCATTGTGGTGAAAGATGGGGTGTCAGTTCAAAGCTCAAGTTGGCGGGAGATGACCCAGATTTGAGACAGAATAGATGGAGACGGGGGGATTGGATAGGGGCAATGACAAAGAGGTGACCCAGGTGTCTATAACAGAGATATACAGTCACAATATTTCAGTTTAAATGATTATAGATGATTTGTAGTGGTAGTTATGGGTAAATATTGGGAAGCTGTGGGTTTTGGGGAAAAAAAAGGACAAAAGATAACTCATATCTCAAAATGGCCACAGTCAAACAAAGGATAGAATTCAATGATATACTAAAAACAAGGTGCCATCTAAGGTGAAGTTAGCATTTAGTCAAGATATTATTTTGTCCTATTTGACTTTTTTGTAAATAAAATGAATGATTATTACTGATTTTTGTGTTCTTGTTGATGTAGTAGGGTTGTAATTTTAAGAATCCAGATATTAATCAATGCAAAAAGTAATTACTAACTAAAAACTAACTAGTTACTCATTTGAACAAGTATCAATACTGAAAAAATGACAACTAGAACAAAACATTTCCTGTTTTTCTCAACATTTCCTGTTTTTTTGTTGTTGTTGTTTTTTTTTTTTTGGTTTGTCTGGGGTTTTGGGCGAGGATGTCGGGGAGGCCATGTCTACAGTGATGCAGTCATATCTGACTGTTGTGGTAAAAAAAAGGCAAAGCTCTCGATTTACCGGTCAGTCTATGTTCCTACCTCACCTATGGTCACAAGCTTTGGGTAATGACCAAAAGGACAAGATCTTGGTTACAAGCGAGTTCCTAGTGAGCTTCCTCTGCAGGGTGGCTGGAATTGGAGGGGATTTTGTTTACTGGCATTGGAAATGACGCTCTTCAGAATCTAATTTTGGTAGATTTCCTTTCTTCCAAATGATTATAATAAGGTCAAATTGGAAATACTACTGCTGTGCCACTTATAAACAACCAACACTGAGTCATTATGCTGCATAAAATCTGTAATAATGATAATGAGCATGTTTGCCTTAATGAACGGACTGCTCTCTCCAACCCACACATGTGATAAGAGGTCTTCAGTTTACAGATGGGCTTTTGTGGGGAGGCACAGGAAGTCATCTCAGTCTATCCAAACACCTGAGTCAACAGCAGCGTCTGCAAACAAAGTGCCCTTAAAGCAGAGACAAGACACAGTGTCCTACAGTGAGATTAGCCCAAGACATACTGCCAGAGGTTCAACAGGAATGTGGCCGACAAACAGCATGGCCCTGAGAGCTCACACAATGCAACATAACACAATACTTAAAGCTGAGGTACACAACTTTACTTTTTGAAATGAGTTATGTTTTTTATTCCACTTTGAGTATTTGGAAAAGCTGCATGTGGTGTCAAACTTTCTGCACTGCACTGGTGGCAAAATAGAGTAATGCACATGGTTCAAATGGTATTTGCGATAGATGTGTAGCTACTTTGCTCAAGTATTGGTTGTTACTTTTTTATCTGGCTACTCAAAAACAACTAGTCCAACACTTTTTTCACTTGGGTAAAGACATCTGACAATCCACACTTGACCATTACCTGTATTCCTGTACATAGCAGATGTCATTGTACTTTCACTATACCCAGCCCTGAGCACCAGTGTAACTGTACACAGAGAGGTGTGACATTTTATGAGAATGACAATTAATCCACACCCAGACTGCTGATGGTAATAGTATGACGCTGACATTCTCCCACACTGTTCAACTGCTGATGCACAACCAAAAAATGACGCTGACGTACCCCACACTGATTAAAATCAAAAACACAAGCACAGCTAAAAAAACCTCTTAAAACGTACCAGATAAAAAATATATAATCAATATATATAACGATAGGTTTATAACTTGACTCAACTATAAAGCCTCTTAACTCATAGATAATATTTTTTTTTTTTTTTTAATGTCCAAACTATTTGCAGAGTGTATTTAGTGGTAGACTGTGGTACAAGTAAAAGCCCTTAAAGGAACATGAGTAAGTGGAATAAAAAAATGGGTAGTCAAATAAATTGTGTCTCTTTTTTTTGTGTAACAGTTTGAGGTGCACTTCTCAAGGACTTAAAGCTTCTTCAGTCCTGGTCACTTTATCACATTATGTCATCTTCTGGTTGGGCCTCAGTTAATACTTGTTTAGGCACGCTCAAGTGGTTTCAGTTACAGGGTTTTTACATGGGTTAGTCCTCGTTAAGCCTGTGTCGTTAAACCATATATGTTCGTTAGCTAAAAGAAATCTCCTGCATTATCTCTTCCATTGTCAGAGCTGTTATGAAGAAAAATAACCCACCACAATCGACATATCAAGGGTTTAGTTCACTTCAAAGTTAGATTTAGGTCATTGGGTCCATTTCGATCTTGGCCTGGGCTTGCTCTTGTTTGTGAGTGGGTGAATAGTGTCCCCCTTTTCAGTGCATTAGTGTCCTGTATTCGCTCCACACGACTCTGACATTTGAGTGCAGGCCTGAGGGGACAGGACAAAGGCAACCTGACCACACAAACGCATATTCACGTGCCTAAAAGCTAAAACGCACAACGGGACAAAAGCGAAACATGGGGGTGAACAGAAACCTTATGAGAGCTTTCACAATAGGGGGCTTTCCCTTAAGAAACTCGATCCATAACCCTCCAGATTCATGCAAAAGTGATGGGGAAAGTATATTTAGCACATGCATACTCCAGTGCCTTTGAGACAGCTTTGACTGCATTACTTCCAGGTCAGGAAGCAGAAACGTGCGTAAAGTGTGCCCACAGTATAAGCAATGAGTGGGTCAAATCTTTATAGTGGGTGCATGTAGGTCAGTTACTAGATAAAGACAAGCTGAAAGAGAAGAGAGGGGAAAGGCGCAAATAAAAGGGCTGTAAAGATTTCAAAGGCGAGATAAAGAAGATAGGAGAAAGGAAGCCAGATCTCCCTGGTGTAAGCAGGGCATAAACACAATCTTTAAAAGGCAGTTGGAGTAATCCCTGAGTAATTCCCCACTGAAGTCTATACTCAGCACTTCACAACAATGTATAATTTTCTTTTCCTTCAGGTATCTCTTTTAGTTTTTCCATTTCCCTTCCAAATACTTCATAGTGTGACTGCATTGTAATTAAACTATCATTACAATAATCATGGCTTTATAGAGGATGTGACCCAGTTCAACTTTTGAGTGTTGAATAGGTAATTGTAGAGTAGTTTTAATAGTGAAGAAAAAGGCCTACAAGAGATATAGACGAGCTCAGATGACACAAACCATGTAAAGCCTAGGCCCAATAATGACAAACATGATATAACAGATAACAAATCAGTTCAAATGTGATTATTCAAGTCACAATATATTAGCAGGAACAAAAATAAGTTATTTCAGTCCAAGGAAAAGTAAATCTAAATGTGAAGTGCTTTTTAGTCTGATGTTTATGTCATATTTATTCTACTTTATCATTCAGAACGCTAGATTTCATAAGAATGGTAGATTTTAATGTTGTGGCTATAGTAAAATTCAGATGTTGTAACTCAATTTTGATTTACCTAACACTAAATAATATAAGGTCATCTTCATTAAACCTAATTTTAATGACTGAATAATCTATGAACACTAAACATTCAAACAAAACACAACTCAATGGTGCGTTACTTAAATTCAAAAAATGTAGACTATTTGTTTTGTGTAAATGAGGTATTCTGATGTACTGTAACCTGACACTGTTTTATGCAGATTCATGCACACTCAGTCATAGCGGAGCTGCGTGGGCTGCGACGCAACACTGATCACAGATAATGGGCAGACATGACAGAGATGGTTCTTCTGTCAGCCAGGAAGGAAGAAGGAGACAAGGGACAAAGAGAAGGGAGTGAGTGAAGGACGGAAGGGAAGTACTCAGAATCATCAGCAGACACTAACGAGACAAAAGGGAGGAAACGAACCAGGGCACACGCTCCTAGCACACACCCCTCCCCCTGCAAATTACTGGAGGCATCCCCATCTTCACATCTCCATCTCTCTCATAGTTCTCATCAGGGGGTTAATGTCAAGAGGCCTGACAGGGAAATACTACCCACCTGTGTTTATTACTACAGACAACTGATTTTAAATTGTGTTGAATTGAATTTAGTTTGGACTAGGGCTGCACGATATTGAAAAATATGCGATATGGCTGAAATGCAGTATACTCTTTTGTATTTAAAAAAAACAGAAATGCACAAGCCTTAATTTGCATGACAAAACTTAACAGAGACAAAACCAAGACTAATCAAAGCTAATTTAGGACTTAAAATTTTTTTTTAAATCATAAATAAAACCCCTCGTTTGAAGGCTAAAACAACCTGTGAACTGCTCTTGTTCTAGTCTAGAGCATCAGCCGCTCACAGATGAAGACATTTTTCAACATCAAATACCCTGCTATAAATCAATGTCCATGTGTAAGCATTTGTGAATTTACACAAAGGTTATAGCTCTAAGTGACAGTGAACCAACAACCATGACAAAATTGTAACTTCTCTTTCTACTGTAAAGCTTCGTAAAGACATCTCCATCCCCAAAGAGCACTGCACTCATGAGGCCCATCAGACACACTCCCAGTGCAGCCTCAGTCCTGCTCAACCAGACAAGTCACATTACAAATGACTGCACATGAGCACACACGTCAGTCAAACACAACGTTCACATGCACACACTAACTCAACCGCCTTCCAGTTGCATAATTTGTACTCTTAAAAGGCCAAAGTGACACATGCAATAAATGCAATTAACTGAAATGTGGTTCCTTAGAACACAAACGGTTTGAATCATTGAAGCTGGTTTTATTAAACAAGTCGTACTACATTAAACACTTCTCATAAATGAGTCCATTTCCTTAAAATGTCATTTTGGAGAAGGCTTAAGCAATAACACAACTACACTGATGTCCATGTAGTGTGCTTTTTGAAGTGGATTTGGAAAAGAGGACAAACAACAACAAACTTTTAAATTAAAAACCGCGGTTCACCATGTGGAAACCAGTGTACTGTACACTCAAAATGTGATTACTTTACCATTACTTCAACCACTAACTTCAATGTGGTCTTTCATTTGTAATCATTGTAAAGTAAAAACATTCACAACTCCACTTTCTGTCATAGTTTTTTTTTTTTTCCCTGAGCACATTACCCACAGAGGAGCTGCAGTAAGTGTAGCCTAACTGACAGACAGATACACATCTACAGAGAGGGGAAACCACACTGCGTAACACAAACATTTAAACAGCTTGATTGCTTGTGGGGATGCACTGGGGGGATGGATAAGACTCATATTTGCTTTACAGCAGAAATAAGTGGACCTCAGAGTAAGATTGAGGCACTTGAAGAGCTTGAAAGACATGAGAGGAGTGGAAAGATGATCGGTCTCATGTTAATTACTCCATCCGTTTATCATGGCTGCCACATGCTAATCAAACTATTTACTGTGAACCACCAAGAGAGCACCCCACTCAGCTGCAAGGTCAAAGGAGCCTCTTATCCTCATCCAGTGAAGGAGAAAAAGAAAGTGCAGTAGGCGTCAGCTGATAAGGGATAGTTATGATGGTAATACAGAGGGATATTGTGCAGTGTTTGAGGCATGGCTTGATTAATGAGTAACAAAGAATAACAAATTACTTTCAATCAATCAAGGTTAATCAATGGTATTGTAATGATAGATTTCAGTCAGTGTTTTCTTACTGAAGTAAAACATCTTTTCATTTAAGCAACATATTTGAGCTTAAACATAAACATATATTATTTGATCAAATAAATCAAATCAGGGTAAAAACATAATCTCAGGCTCTGTACTGAGCCTCTCACTGCCAGCTCAGTCCTTGTTATCTTAGCCTGCATTATCCGAGGTATAATACTCCCTATATATAATACGGAAGCATAGTCAGGGCCAAAGACCACAAGACAGGAATGGACAACACTATCACAAGGTCTTGAAGGTTCATGTCTCCGGGTGCTGGGTCCTGTACTGATGGTCAATAAACTTCAGCATCATGCCTCTTGTCTTCGACTCTCAGGCTGCTACCATTTATTTCACAACATAGAAGAAAAAATAATGATGTAAAATAACCTGGTTTCTTGTCTTCCTTAAGCCTGATTCTAATGAGTGAATAAACAATGTCATTCAAACAAAACATACACAGCCCAGTGATGCATTACATTAATTCATTCATAACAGTGACAAGTCAAATGTTACGACGGTTGCAGCTCTGAGCACAAACATAACCCACACTGAAGTAATATGTGTTGTTATTATTATATATCAGTTTAGGGGTCAAAGTCATTAAGGAGATATAAAGCTATATTTATTTATCTAAAGGTAAGCTGACTTAGCACTAGCAGTGTGTATCAATCTGGGTCAGTTTGTGCAAATACACAATAGAAAGACAGCCATAGGCACTTAGCGTGGCCCCATCCCCCTCCTCCCCGCACATACGTGATATTAGCTTACTCTGTCCACACAGCTATGTACATCCACACACATGAACACACCTGGTTAAGCAGCCTGCATGAGATAATAGCTGAAGGCCTTTCTTTGTCATTTTTGTTTGGGAAAAAAGAGTGAAACCTTTCACTAACACACATTTACTCAGCACAGACACCAATTTTTATCTGCCACTATAAATCTTTTTCACGGATCACTTGCTCAAAACCTACAGCCAATATCTAACTTCCTCATGGTGGCAGTGGAGCAGTCAGCTGAACAGAAAAAAGATAAGAAAAAGACAGTGAACTATACTTGAACACAAAGAATGACATTTAAGCATCTGCGATACCTGTTACATAGTCAATACAAGTTTCAAATGACTTTCCCCTGGTAAGTAACAGAGAGGATGAAGAGAAAGGACAAAGGAGGCCAGTACGTGCCCTATGACCTCTCCTAAGCCCTGGTCTGTCTAGATGCCTGAGGATGACCCTGGTGTACATGAGAACGACACTGTGGTGGAGTGACAGATGCCACAGAGGGGCCAACAACACTACCACTTAGCTTTTGGCTTGTCATTACTCACACTTTGAACCCCCTCCTCAGTTCTGTGTTTGACAACCTTTTTACAGCAGTTTGGCAACATCTGAAGTAGATTTTTAGGAACTGAAATAAATAATTATAACATGAATATAATGTAAGTGGCAGTATTTTGACAAGAAATCTAAACAGCATACATTACTGAGTGTATTTCCCTCTATCACAGGGACAAATCTATAAACTCAACTAAACAACATCAGTTTTAGTTTATTGATTCTTCTACTATTAGAATAAGGGTTCGACGGGTCTGTGGATATAAACTACCACTGCAGTAGCTATGGCTTATCAGTTTTTGTAGAGAATAATTTAATGCTGTAACTTTGTAAATCTTATAATGATAATAATAATAAATGCAGTATAATAATGGACTAATCTATTTTATGTAAAGAAAACTCCTTTCCTCAAGTCAAAACATACAATAAAACTTTGGCACTGAACTGACATGCAAAGCTATGTGTGCCCTTTGAGCTTGAGTTTAACGGCAGGTAAATCCAGGTGCCGCAGGTCTACAGGGCGGTGGAGGTATTCTGTTATCACTCAACTATAACGACCAAGCACAAGCCCAGGGAGAGCATTAATGATTTATAAAGCTGTTTCATCCATAAGCAAAAAAACACAACGTGTGGGCAAGGCTTTCTTCTTTCTCTTCATAATATATGTATTTGTACAGACACAACTCAACAACTATCCTGTGTTGTATATACTACAAAAAGAAAGCTATCACATTGACTTATTATGCTGTTTGTTTACCTCAACTACAGCTAGCACCAAGAAAACGTGTTAGCTGGACATGCAATTTACAGTAAAAGTATCCTCCCTCATAGGACTACAAGAGAACTCATTCATTGTGCAAGACTGCTCTGGGATACCAAGGAATATGAGGAACAGCTTCGTTTATAGGCAGTATTTTCAAATCTGTCCAGTAGAAAACAATTACACGAGGGCAGTTTTATATCCTGTAAGTCTCCAATACTTGTTTTGTTATGAATGGCTTTAATAATTCAATTGAAACCATACCTATCCTACATAAAGAACTTTGCTTGTCAACTTCTTCCATTTTTTTTATATCAAGCTACCCCAAAAATAAAGACTTAGACTTAAGTACAATCTTATGAGCGTGCTGCTAGTTTCCACTCCTCTCATCAATATCTTTAAAAGCATCAACCGAGACTGCACAATAAAACACTGGACATACAAATTTGTTAAAATCTATAGATTTCTTCTCAAACAATTAAACATTAACAAAATATGCAGTTTTGTTTATAACAGGCTATAATTTGAGAACATCATCATCAGTTTTTGGCACTAACAGGTCTAAATATACCTTAATATCATTATAATTTTCACAACGAATAGCTGCAAAAAGCATAAACCTCATGTGCTTTACCTGTTCTTGTTTGGCGGTTGCTCCTTGCGTTCTGGTAACAGTTGTATCCTTGTTTGAGTAACAGTCAGTCAGTCAGCAGCCTGCATCCATCCTACGGGCAAACAAGGGAATCCTCAGTCATGTCCCAGACTTCGGCACAGAGAAAACTACTATAGCACAGAGCCACACATGCTGCCGTCTTCAAACCCAAACCAGACTGGAGCTGAGGGGTGTGTGTGAGCTGTGTGCTAGAGCCCGCCCACTCACTCTTTCTCTCTCCTCCCTCTCTCTCTCCTTCTCTCTTCAATTTCACCTCCCCCGGCTTGCCAATTGACTGCCAGCGTGTGTGCAAGTACTGGGTCTTAAGCCTTCAGATGTCTTGGCTGGTTCCCTCTTTTAATTTAAGTCTAGAACAAAAAGCAAAGAAAGAGATATAGAGAGGATAAGCACAGATGCTATCACGTACACAGTAATAGAGCAGTGTGTGCACAGCAAATTAATGGAAACAAATAGGAAACACAGCCAATTCAAAGTAGAGACAAAGACGAGACCAACAGCAGAGAATTCCCTTTAATTTTACAGAGAAATAAATATAAAGCCATGTTAAAGAATGTAGCATGAATCTAGTCACAAGTCTGGCAACAAATAATTTCATTCTTTGGAAAAAAAAATGCTATTATAATATTACATAAGAAGTCTGTATCTTAGACTTTACATAAGCTTTGTTCAAGTGAGATGATGTGTCCCAAAACGTTTTAAAGGCTTTACACATTCATCTGGTAGGAGTTCAGTAAAAGCACAAATGCTCTTCCCACTGAGTGTTTCTCCACAGGGATTTTTAAGGAGATCCAACAAAAGTCATTCTTCAGAAGTTGCTTTTGCTCTTTTCACCTTTCTCCTGTATTTCATCATGGTGACACCTTCCCCACCCATTTGTGGTTTGTACTAATTTGCTGCAGTTTTGGGCTCAGGTGGAACACTATGGACTCCAGCAATCACTAAATAAGTGACTTGGTTTAATCTATGTCCGACACAGAAACTCCATGCCATGTAAACCATACAAACATCCAATACAATACAAAAAAGGATCTATATATTTCTATTGCCAGACTCTCCAAAATGTTTATGTGTATTTATTAAGTATGAGACAGTGCACATTAATGAACATATTTTAGCCATGCAGGATAATTTCCATCCTTAGTCCCAAATAATTAAATTGAAGCTTCATTTTTAACACTTATCTCTATAGGTAGACATGCAGTGTATAAAAGGATGAGACAATAGACGTTATGCCTGATACCCTGAGTCGACCATACTCATATATGCAGGTTTAGTATGAGCATAAAGAACAAACCGGATCATTAACCCCATGGCTGTATTTTATATTAAAAGAGCTTTGTCATATTCAATAGTGTAAACTAAACTAAATAATTAGACCTCAAATGGCCCAACTGAGCACGGATCAGTGAGTCATTTGTGCTCAAATGTTGTGGCCAAAGAACAAAGGAATTGTAGAAACAAAACGAGGGCAATTACATAACAGGCAGATGATCCCTATTGTTTCCATTACTGCACTGCTCAAGTGGTGTGTTAGAGATGGTGTATTTGACATTTATAATGAGGAACAACCTGGGACAAAGGGAAGTAGTAAAGGTAACAGATCTACCTAACAAAAGGCTTGACGTGGCGTTCAGGGAGCAGGGGACAGACAGGAAAACTGGCGCTCACCGACCCACAAACACACACAGGCTTTTACCCTCAGGCACATGTGACATTTCAGCACCTCTCCAGACAATACCACTGCCCTGTCTCCAGCTCCATGACTGCCCCACTGTCCTGCGTAAACCAGACTACAATCCTCCAGTGCTACTTCCTTTTTGTCTAGTGTTATCTAACAGCGGCTAGAAAAAGGTCAACCCCCGCTGAGGGCTGGATAAGTTATAGAGAAGAGATTCTCAGGAAAAATGATATGTGTTATGCTAAATCAACAAGTTTCAATCCTGCTTTGTTTAATTGTTTAATAATTCACTGGGCATATGGTGAATTATGAAATGCCAGAATGACACCAGTGACGATCATCCTCCTATTGGTGCTTGGTTGAAGTCACTGGTGCAAGGTATAACAATGGAAAGAATCACATATTTTCTTTAAAAACAAACTGTATTTAGAGATACTTGGAAACTTAGCACATTAGACATTTCTACAGGAAATGTGCTTTTGGAAAAATGTCTGTGTCAAGTGTTTTTGTGTGTATGGTTCTTTATATCTATTTTATTGTATTTACATTGTATTATTACATCCAAGTACTAACAGCCTGGGTCTGCTTGACTGTTGCTGGTGGAGGCGGGCTGATGACACAGATTGGCAGCCTCGCTTCTGTAAGGCTGCCCCAGGGCAGCTATGGCTACAGTAGTACCTTACCACCACCGAGTGTTGAGTGAATGAGTAATGCACGAAATTCTAAAGCAACTTTGAACATTTGGAAAACCGCTATATAAGACTCACGCATTGTTGATTATTATTCAAAAAGGCCTGGACTAAAACAGCATCTGCAAAACAGAAATGATTTAAGATATGTAGCGTGAAGTCATACACTAAATGTTATTAAAATGGAATAAAATGTTAAGGAGTAAAATACGTACTGACATTTGGAAACACCAGGCGGGCGCACACACCTGCCACAACACCAGGCGGGCGCACACACCTGCCACAACACCAGCAGGCGCACACACCTGCCACAACACCAGGCGGGCGCACACACCTGCAACAACACCAGGCGCCACACACCTGCCACAACACCAGGCGGGCACACACACCTGCCACAACACCAGGCGCCACACACCTGCCACACACCAGGCGGGCGCACACACCTGCCACAGGCGGGCGCACACACCTGCCCAACACCAGGCGGGCGCACACACCTGCCACACACCAGGCGCACACACCTGCCACAGGCGGGCGCACACACACATGCCACAACACAGGCGGGCGCACACACCTGCCACAACACCAGGCGGGCGCACACACCTGCCACAACACCAGGCGCACACACCTGCCACAGGCGGGCGCACACACATGCCACAACACCAGGCGGGCGCACACACCTGCCACAACACCAGGCGTACACACACACCTGCCACAGGCGGGCGCACACACCTGCCACAACACCAGGCGGGCGCACACACCTGTCACAACACCAGGCGGGCGCACACACCTGCCACAACACCAGGCGGGCGCACACACCTGCCACACAACACCAGGCGGGCGCACACACTGCCACAACACCAGGCGGGCGCACACACCTGTCACAACACCAGGCGGGCGCACACACACCTGCCACAACACCAGGCGGGCGCACACACCTGCCACAACACCAGGCGGGCGCACACACCTGCCACAACACCAGGCGGGCGCACACACCTGCCACAACACCAGGCGGGCGCACACACCTGCCACAACACCAGGCGCACACACCTGCCACAGGCGGGCGCACACACATGCCACAACACCAGGCGGGGCGCACACACCTGTCACAACACCAGGCGTACACACCTGCCACAACACCAGGCGTACACACACCTGCCACAACACCAGGCGGGGCGCACACACCTGCCACAACACCAGGCGTACACACCTGCCACAACACCAGGCGGGCGCACACATCTGCCACAACACCAGGCTGCGTACACAACACCAGGCAGGGGCGCACACACCTGCCACAACACCAGGCGTACACACCTGCCACAACACCAGGCGGGCGCACACACCTGCTACAACACCAGGCGCACACACCTGCCACAACACCCAGGCGGGCGCACACACCTGTCACAACACCAGGCGGGCGCACACACCTGCCACAACACCAGGCGTACACACCTGCCACAACACCAGGCCATGGGAAAAGGCTGACGCAGATATTTGTGGTAAATGTTATAGTAATAATAGTAATAGTCTATCATACTATGTTTTTAATTTTGTCTGTTTTAGTGTAATCTGACAGCCGCTGGAAAAAGGTCATGTCCTGTGGAGAGTCAGCTGAGGCAGGAAATAACCAATCTACATCGAGGCCAGACTTCCCACACTCATATGCAAACACTGACTTATTAGTTTGTAATAAGATTATACAGAGAGTGTTGTGAAACCAGTTCAGTGGTGAAGCAGAAATAACACTGGACAGTCAAAGACATAGGGACCAAGAACAACAGTAGCAGCAGGTGGAGGGTGTCATGTAAGCTGAGAATGAAAAAAAATATCTGGATGTCTGGGTTGACTTTATATGTGCCATCTGTACATGGTGGGAGGAGGACTCAAACTGTTTATTGTTTTGATGGCCTCAGGAGAGTCAGTAATGAGATATGTATAAAAAGTAGCGCTGACATGTTTTGCCATGGACAAATACATACTAGTGCTACATGGTGGTGTAAGAGTAGCTGGCTTTGTTGCCCTGATCCGCTGCACACCTGTGTGACCCTCCCCACATTAAAGTCACATGTAATCTTCAGGGCAGGCACTCTTGGTGAACATTACACTTTTTGTTATATTTGTCAGTACAGCTTGTGTTCTGACCAGTGTTGGGCAAGTTACTCTAAAAATTAAAAAAAATAAATATAAAATTATAATACATTATACATTACTAGTTACAATACTAAAATTGTAACATATTCATATCACAATCTTACTGTCCTAAAAATTTAACTGAGTTGCTACTTTGTCATTGACAAATTTTGTATTTTCTCAATTGTTTTATTTGTTTTTTTTGTCAATTTACGTTATATTTTTCAGACGTCATGGAACTGGTTGCCACTTTATTTCATAAAATTGTTCCTATTTCATTTGTCCAAGGAAATATCGGCTTCATATGAGCCATATGAAAACCAAAAATAAACAAATCAAAAATAAATATTTTGAGTTTAACTTGTGCGCCCTCCTCAGGGACCCTGACCCACAGTTTGAGAACCACTGTTGTAAACTTTCACGTGCCCTTAACACATCATCACATCTGTTGTTTTTAGTGCCAGTTACTCTCATAAATGCACATTATCACATTCAGAGAGTGGAGTTACGGCCTAAACAGTCATTTGAAGTGTGCAGGAGATGATCTGACTATAGAAATCATCATACACCTTGATTCATGTAATAAAAACACATTTACATTACAAAGTCAATTGTAACAAGATTAACTACACAAATACTGTGAACTAGGCTTATATGATATGGGCCTACAGTCTGTGGGGTCATATTCTAGTATTGCACAGCTGTCTTTACTGTCTCGTTATTTATTATTACTATTATTAATCATTTTAAAAGGACCATGTACAATTAGAACATAAATGTCACCATCTGATGCACAGTACCAGAGGCAGCCTTGGTTGCTCTTCACCTTCTCAGATGTTATCATTGAGCTGGGCACTGGGGGAGGCCACATCTGTAAACAACACAAAGATGACACACACATTTGAAGCCTCCATCTGATACCACTCCTAAAATATCATATTGACATTCATGGACGTCCTGTATTGAAACGACAGACAATAAAGCTATGCAGCCAGAGTCCTGGTTCTCCCCCACACACCCACATTGCCAGATTTGATAAAATCATTATCAGCAGCCATGCGAAGTAGAGCTAATGAATAATGTATGCTGTTAGCTAGGATAGTATCCCTTCTGGCCTGCTACCTTTCTCTCTTAGAACCACATTACAATACAAGCCAGAGCTGAGGTTTTACTGCTTTAGGGTCATATCAGCAAATCCCTGTCTGGCACTATTACATTTCCCATTAGCATCAGGCACAATGCTATCTATCCACACATAAGACATGATGCTGAATGCATACAGCCATGTGCACCAGGTGGGAAAATAAATGGCATAGACTCATTAATTTGAATACAGTTGTGAGTGACAGTCGGCTGCACAGTGTGTGGACAGGCATCAGGTGTGATGGGCTGTTTGGCTTTATGATGTGATGCTCCTTAACAATGACCCACATCAGGTGAGAGGCAGTGATGGACAGCTCAAGACTGATATGAAACAGGGAAAGTAGAGTTATTTCTGTCAAATGTACAAGGTCTAACAAAGATCCACATTCTTCCAGGCAAAATGATAAATAAATGTGAGCTGAAGGAAGCACATTCTGTATGCTGAGTGAGTGAGTTTACAAGTTTACAATTGATAACTGCTGTGTCTTGGATATTTTAAAGACCAAGGTGTATCATCGCTAGCTTTTATTTCAGTCTCTTTAGCGTTGCCATTACAACATAAAAAAATCTAAATCACTAAAGCCTCTTTTCCTTGCCTGGCAAATCCAGAATGAAATCTCTCTGTATTTTTTACCAGTCTGGTCCCCATGCCCCCTGTTCCGTCTCAAGCCCGGTCAAATGTGATCGTGCAATCAGATCTGTTTATTCTCTCTGTGACACGTGTGAAACGAAGAAGCTCATTGGTCAACTATGATTTACAAATCAAATCTAAGTTATCTCACCTCAGATTAAAACAGTTTAGAGTTTCATTAACTGATTCTACAGAAATCGTCAATGTTTTTCGGCCCCCTATGACATTTTGTGAGCCTGGCCCCGGGCCCCAGGCCCCGAGTCCAGGCTCTGCTCAGTGAGACACGCAAACATTACAAATGTTTCATTCATAAGTAAAAGCAAAATTTAATGAGTCATGCTAATAAATATAAGGCCGATTTCAACAGTTCACAAGACATGTAGCAAGTCCAGGTTTGTGGCACTGACGTGGCTAAAGCTAGCACTGACGTGGCTAAAGCTAGCACTGACGTGGCTAAAGCTAGCACAAACACAAAACTGCCTCTGGTTTATTATCAGCTTTTTCTGCATTTATTTCACCTCTCTGTGCCTCTACATCACATTGTAGTGTCTCTCTCTGTAATGAATTAGGTTTGGCTCATGTTAGATGTATTATGCACTGGAAATATTATATTTTTGATCTTTATACGCCAGTGCTGTGCATCGATAAACAAGAAACAGCTGTTACGAAAATGCTTATGCTTATGCTTATATCTGCTTTTTGCCGTCTTAAGTCTGCGTTCTTTTGTCCAATCATCTTGTTTCTTGTGCAGCCACACCTTAGCTAATGCGATCCGTATCACGCTGGCCCCTCTGGGAGCTAGTACCCCAGCAGTCTGCTCGGGACCCCTCAGAGGGGCACTATGGATCACTTATGGCAGCGAGGCTTAAGGTGAATGAGGCTTTTATGTGTTTTCTTCCCATAACTCTGAGGAACAGAACCTCTTTAAAACACACTCAAATCAAAACAATGCCCCAAAACTTATTTATATCCTCATTCTGTTACAAGTACAACAAAAAACTAATTTGCAATTCAAGACCAGCTATTTTACCATGAATTATGTGCCAGGTGTTTAAAGTAGATGGTGCATCAATTCAACTAAATTGCCCCCACAGCTACTATGTAAACATCATTCATGCAGAGCTTGTTTAAAAACATGACAAAATTAACATTTTATAAATTCGAGCATTAATCAAACTACACTCCAGTAAATGTTTGTCCTCATTACAAGGTCATCTGGCAGCAAAATGAGAAATGTAATATTCATTAAGAAGAGGTGACTTAATCACATGTGTTTTAAAAAGTGAGAGAGAATACCATTGCCCTAGATTTACTACGGCGGGGCTTTTCTTCAAACTCATGCAGTTTACATGAATTCATCCAAAAGGTAATGGAGTGGTCTATGGATAAACCTTTCTTTAGAAGAAAATAAAGTAAGATTTTTTTTATCAAAGATGACAAAATAAATAAAACAGTTGCATCTATTAATGGAAATGCATTAAAAATTGTATTAGAGTGTGTTCCACTGCATGCACCACTTGAGTCAACATCTGTCTAAGTGAAGCTCACAAGAACATAACCAATAATCTATAGTCCACAGAAAATCCCAAACAATTACATCAATATATGAAAATAGGAGGCAGTTCAATTTACAAAAGCAAAAGCAGCATAATGAATAAATGTGGCAATAGAATCACAATAGAAATGATAAAGACACATCTAGCATCATTAGCACAAAATCATGATTAAATCTGTTAAAAATAAACAATGGGCCCAATAAAATAACAAAGAACAGATGAAAATGTGAGTTTTAATCAATACAAAGACTGGTTTCCATGGGCTGCAAGTTCATTTTACAAGCCAAGGACCAATTTTTTTTTTTTTTTTTTTTGCCAATGTATCATTTATTATGTTAAAAGATAAAGACCCTGGATAAAAAACCCAGGAACTGACAGTGTGAGTGAGTAAAATCTATGCTCCAGTCCTAACCAGAGTCCTGGATTAAGAAACTATTGTATTCATTTCGTAATCCTCCAAAACGCCTCTAGTGCGAGATGGAAAATAATAAATTGCATCTGTAAATACTAAGCCACAGAAAGGAAGAAAAACCTTTTAAATAGAAATAGTAGAGAGACCTACAGCAAAGATTTCACCAAACGGGAGGAGTATGGGCTGACAAAACTCATCTGTTGGCAGGAATATCTGGCAGGAAAAACAAGCACTACAGTCAGACAGAAAAGCTTAAAGGCTATATACATTTTACTCCATATGTCTTTAAATATGGCATTCAGCAGCAAACTCCTGTTATTAGACTGTATATAAAGTTTATAGATATATGGAAATAATGTGAAGCAGAATTAATAGGTTTCATATGTGACATTCTTGTTTAAGAGACTGTAAAAACAAATCGTTACAATCTAATTGCTCTGTATATAGACAGAGGAAGTGAAGTGTGAAGGAAGCCTATTTATGATTGCTCCTAAACACACCACAATATATTATACCAAATACTGCACCAAACGCATAAGCAGCATTGTGATATGGTTCAAACTGAAGTCACCATTAGTGGGAAATCCAAATGAGTGAAAAACAGCAGCCCTGTTTTATTCAACCTGGAGTCAATATCACTTAAACACACACTAATATCACAAATACAATATGTGATATATTGTAGTTCCTCTACAAATTTCGCATTTCAATGTCACGAGCCATCAACTTGATGTTACCTGGTTCAGGTTCAAGCTTAAGGCTGCAGTACATGTCACCACTGCGAGACAGAGCCACAGCAATATTACCAAACAGAGACACACAATATCAAACTTAAGTGCTCCAAATGTGATTACCATTCCTTTTTGTCTACATGTGTTTTATAAAATCAAACTTTCTGAATGAAGAAAATAAGTGAATGTCAGTGAGATAAAAGTACAGATTATGGATTATGGAGCATAGACTGTCTTGAAATCCTTATATATAGCTTTTATAACTGTCACAATTATTATTCTGAGCTCCTGAATAATCACAATAACCTCATTATTGTGGCATCCCTGATTACCTATAACACTGCCTCTGTAAAAGTCAGATTTTGTCCTCTTCAAAACTATTTCTCCAAAATGTGCATGAAAGCAGTTTTGTAATGAATTTGTCAGACAACACAAGAACATCCACACGTTTGTTTTCCTCAACCCAAGGTTCAGCCACTTCAGCTGAAAGTTGACAGTGCCAGCAAAAAGGAAGGGAGTGAAAGAGAAGTGTAGAGGAGGTGATGAGGGCGAGTTTGGGAAGAGGAGGGGGAGGGGAGGATTAGAGCATCTGTAGATACACCTTTAGAGACGAGGCAGCGGAGGAGTAATCCCACCAAACGGAGAAGTTTAACTGTTACCACCCACCAACAGAGATACCAAGTGCTGACATGCAACTAATCCACATGTTTCTGCCAACACAAACCTTTCACAAACAGCAGGAAGAAGATGGTGTCCTGTTTTAGGCGAACGCTGGTTGTCCCGACCTGACTCTGCGTCAGCGAAACACAGCGTCCTCTGTCTATTTAAAACCAGGGCAGAGGGGCTGTTTTTGAGTGTGCTGCAGATTTGGGCTGAGCTGACCCTGAACACACACAGGGATTTGATGGAGACGTTTCAGAGGCACAGACCTGCACAATACGAGACAGAAAGACATCAGTGAGAACGCCCCGAGCAAACACAACAACCAACACTCCTACTTATACTGCAATGTTCTGAGATAAGGAAAGAAAAAGGTTAATATTGATCCAAAAATACTACTCTTTCTATCTAAAGAAGTGTTTAAACCTGAATATCATTTGCATATTGCAGTATTTACAGCTGATAAAGTAATTAAGGGTTATGAAATATGTGATATGGTTTAACACTGTGGGTAGCTTTAAATCCCAGGTTAAGAAAAGAGCCAATTTATCCAAAATACTGTTAGAATTTCTCAATGGAAAAACAGGAATCATAGATCCACACCACATGTTGGGGGTCTGCTACTTGCTTGGCTCCATGGAGATGTCATTGCTTTTCCTGGATTGTTCCAAACTATGGCATAAAATATATCTATAGCATTTATTTAACTATGGTTGGATTTATTGTTCAAAGATGCCTTGAAAAACATGCATTTTTTCTATGAGCAGGGTCCCTTCTCCACGGATGTCCCTCCACAGTGTAAAATAACCATGAATATAATAAGCATGAATTTTGCTAATGAAACTACTGCACATCATATCAGGTTTGTTAGTGTATTGTTTGGTATCATGCTTTTATATATTTATGGAAAATTGCCCTGCAGGAGCATGGGTGACGTAGGCTTGTGGGTGGAGCATTGGACAGAATCGTGTAGTTAATCATAAGGAGGATTCAAGAAAGGCCCAGAGATTGCAAGACCACTCAAACATGCATGGACGACATATACAACCTGTTCAAGCATGTTTTTGATGAGGGAACAATGTTATAACATGGCAGAAGCTCCAAAAAAGTCAATTTTTGCAAAACACCCCCTCTACCCCCTTTTAATAATACTTACTAACAGTGATTAACATCCACAGTCTGTATGGTAAGTTACTGTGGGAAACACAGTATGGCTTTTTCAAGACCAGTCCTTAATTACAGTGTCATTAACTAACCCGATACATGACACTGATGTGGTGCTTTAGTGAATTGATTTCCAATAAGAGTATGCATGGAGAGCCATACAAGGCGCCATATCTGTTTTCATTATGTAACAGTTAAAGACATCATAATAAAGCATGGCTGAGATGGATTTCTCTTGACCAGACTTGAACCTTTTGTGGACCATGTGAACTATAAAACACTTACCCTTTTCTGATTAAACACACTGAGAGTTTGTGTTGAGGTCTTGACCTTTTGGATGACCTGTTTTAGTGTTTGCACTGATCAACTGAACAAAGATCTTTAATGAGGCGTGAAAGTGGCTTCATGGTCACAGTTAATGAGCAACTATTGATCTTCTTGTTAAATCGAATAAACAGGAACAGCTGTATACAAAGTCTAACAGCTTAGAAACTGCATCAAAAAAGTTTCTGGTGTATAGATTCCAGTTAGTGAAATAAATGCTTGTTATATGTGATGAGTAGAGTTAAAGGTGTGCAGTGTAACTTTTCAGGTCTGTGTCCTGTCCTATTACTATGATGAGATTATAGTAATAGGATTGAGTCAGATAATTTAAATTATCATAACTAACCTTTTCGCAGTAATTGCAGGTGATGGCATTTCTTCTCCTCAGGCAACTCCGTCCAATTAAAAACAAGTTCACTAGTGTCCTCTTGTCACTGTGGGCAATACAGCTAATTAAAATAACGGCTTTGAACAAGACAGATATTCACACAAATAACAGGGGATTCAAATAGGATTTAATGAGAAGCATCTTACTCGTATTAAATTTGTACCTGAAGTCATCAGATACTAGAACTTTTACTCTCATCTCGCAATCATATAGTGGTCTTTAAAAATGATCATGATCAACCAAGTGCTTCCTTGACATTTAACTCACATTTTTTTACAATGTCATAAACACAAACAAATGTGCAGCTCAGACTGAACTCATTGGCTAACTACACGAGTTTACCCATCTCCAAAGACAACAGCAAATGTAGCCAACTTTTATTGTAAATGGATTTCTTATTGGTCGTCACTGATTATCTTCCAAAAATAAACTTACTCATGTCCCCCCCTTTGTCTTGGTCCAGGTGGGCTCTGCCAGGTCCTTTTAAGGGCCCTCTCCTCCCGAGACTTTTGTCTGGCAACTCAAAAGAGACAAGTGCAAGTAAGTAGACAGGAGTAGACAGATATGATCTAAAATGTGTGACCCAAATTAGAAAACATATGTCTAAATGAAGGACTTACATTAAACTATGCATATTTTAATGTAATGAGTATGTGCAATGTGAAATGTAAAAGAAATGAAAGAAAAATGAAAGAAAAATGCTGACACTATGAAGGTGGTGGCAGAAGGATCCACCACAGTCTGAGACATGGAAGAGCTGTGTTGAAAATAGCATATAGGCCATAACATCTTCTCGCGAATGCCAATGAAAAATAAGTTCATTTTTGACTATAGTGTGAGGAGGCAATGATCCATTTCTATTCTTCTTTTTTCATTACACCCTTCCCCCCATTTTCACTTTAGTCTTCACAAGAGCAGAGTTCAGACTGATCCTCGCTGCACTGGGACCACAGAGCACTTAACACCTGAACAACACTTCTCTCACACACAGGCCAGTGCTCGATGGAAAACTCAGCCTTACACGCACTGGGCGACATGAGGAGAAGAACATTTTGAAGTTTGGAGGAAAAGTAATCAGCTGACTACTAGAAATGTATCAGAAAATGAATAAATTTAGCCATTAATCACAAAATGTGTCATATTTGGAGTGACTCTGTTGTTATTATATCCATAGGAAAGACAGTTGAACCGTAACACGTCGTCCCAGAGGCTGAGACCTGCCCTGGACCAACAGCACCATGATGCTGTTAAAGCAGTAAGAAGATTATTTCATTTACAAAACTTGTATTAAAAACAATAATTTCACTGAGCAATGGCCGATGTTTCACTGTTAGATTTTCTAACTTTCTGTTGGTTAAATCACGAAATCTACTGTTGGGATTTTGGGAAAAATAAATTGAAATTGTCCCACCAGGAGGAGGCCCAGTGAAAGACCAAGGACATGCTGGAGGGACTATGTCTCTTGGCGGCCCTGGATTCATGGTCCTTGCCTCGCCATATTAGGATTTAAGAATAAACTATTATTCATCACCAAAACATAGACACAGTATTATATGTCATTTTGTTTAGGTCTTGAAAAGAAAATATGGGTAAAAAGATTTACCTTCAGCGCCTCTACACCTCAGGACTGTGTGTGCAGCTCTGGTCTGACACACCCCTCACAATCCTGCTACAATGTGAACAAGCTCCACAAAGGGGTTTCCAGCCTTTATCGTGTTCACTGCACTTCCTCCTTCTTCATGCTAAATATTGACTTTGGTAGCATTTGAATTGGAAATGAATTTACATAACGGATCCCGAGACCGTCTGCAGGAAGATCAGCGTGAATGGACCTGAGGGTAAATAGATGGTGGGGGCTGCCAGAAAAGCCCATTTTTGAAATTATAATTTGTGTCTGTAACACTGTACCCAGCGCATAAGGATCTCTGGCTCGACTGTGTACAGTTGCACCCTTGAAAGGTCAGAGAGAACACATTTAATTGGAGACATGTGTTAGATAGAATATATTTCATACAATCTCTCATGTCCACATAAATCAGAATATATACTATAATATTTGATCACTGTTTATTATGGACTGGACAAGATCTCGCGCGATCTTATTTTATTATCCATCTTTACATTTGGCACAGGCATGAATAGGTTATGCTTCGTTCCAGCTCTGGACAGTTGAGTATCTTTGAGCAGCTGTGGCTAAAAGGCCCCTCCATTTACAGACTGGCAGCTCACATATTCAGACAGACTTTAAACTCTGTCCCAGGTTTTATTTCATAGTGACTGGACCAATACTGATGCAAATAACCAGTGCTAAACTTGGTAAAAAAAATAAAAATAAAAAAAACACTGCAAAGTAATAATATCAAATATACAAGCACCGTGCATGAGTGAAGGCAGCAGAGGGGGAGAGCGGGACGAGCTGGAGAGAACAGAGCTCACCCAGGTTTGGTCCAATTAGTCAAATAAAAATGAAGTGCAGAGTGATTTAAATCGTAGACGACTGGTCAACATTATTCACTTGGACAACTGTTCTTTTTGTATCAAGTATGCTGGTTTAGTTCTGCTCTAGTCCAGGTTTCGTGCCGGATTTAGTCCCAGTTTTAATGTGCAGTGTGAATGCACCGATAAGACTGTGAACTACTAGTAAATATAAATATCCTGATGAGTCAGTCCATCATGTAGTGTATCACTGTAAATGCACAAAGAAAACACGGTAAAAAGAGAAAAAAAAAGTTGTAAAGTTAAACCATACACTAGGGGTAATGACGAGTATCATCACATGACACAGAGGGGTTAAAGGTGAGGTCACTGGGGTCTTGTAATTAGCCTGTCGAACGACCAACCATGTCTCATAGGACGGGTACCATTTATGGCATCTCACCCCTGACCTGTGTGTTCTGCTCTCTAAAATAGTCCCTCACTGCAAAGTCAGTGGTCGGCACTGAGCCGGAAAGTGAACTTTGAACTCTGGGAAAGTGGTGGGACTCATGGGAACTGGGTATGAAAGAGTAAGTGGGGTGATGATAATCATATTCCTGTTACTGTGTGGATATAGTTACCAGAAAACCACCTTTTGAATCACTCGGAAATGAGTACTCAAGTAATTTGTTTCATACATTTTAAAGAAAATGTATTTGGTAAACCAGGTGTTTGGCAATTACCTAAATGACAAATTTAGGTCACTGTGTAGAAGTAGAGCAATGCAAAGGAATGTGGACAATAATAATCAGATGATAATTTAACATTTTAGCTAAACTATGCTTGTACAGATCTTGATGGAGGTCTACTACTTTTTGTCAGATTACACTGCATGTTTTTGTTTTTTATCTTTGAGAAAGTTCTCTTGTTTTATAGAAGATAAGTAAATATTCCAATACTGTATAACTTCAAAAAAGTGTCAATATTCTGTTTTGTTTAGAAGTTACACACATCGCCTACCTCCAGTATTAATACTTGTAGGAGTAAAACTCTAATAGTTCTGATCTGTTGCAGAACTATTATAGGAGCCCCGAGAACTCTACAGAAATGTTACCTCACAGGTTTGTGTCAGCACAGATTCAAGTGGAAAATAAGCTCAATGTACACACGCTAACATACCAGCAAAGTACACTTTTCCACTTATGTAATACATTGGAAAGGGAGGTACTAGGGAACAGGGACCAGGCCTGCACAGTCAAATGTAAGCAGAGCATTGATAATGTAATCCGACATTTACTTTGGATAAGAGCAAAACATTTACTCTTTGAAATGTTCACCCTAAAGTAATGAATTCTGAAAACTCAAAGTAACATGACAAGTAGGCTACCCATTATAATTATGTAAGATTGTCATGAAACAAATGTCTTGAAGGATTCATAATTTGATAAGCCTTCGCTCAGGCTCTCCCCCAGTTAATGCCAGCGAGTCTCCCAATCCATTATTATTATTTATGATATAAAATCATAATGATGACTTTTAGTTTAAATGCATTTTTCAAGTATTTTTGCAGGACTGCCTTTGTTTCTCAACCATCTTCTCTCACTTTGTATTATTCATCACACTCACTCAGGGTCTATTTATACCTTTCGTCTGCTTCTTACAGCTGTCCTCACTAATACAGCTCTTTGGATCTCTCCGAGCTGTACATGCACATGAAAAGGGTCACCTGTAATTTTCCGCTTTGCTGGTTTAGCTCCAGGTACCACTGAGAATCACATACCTCCTGCATATTGTACATAATTGTTCATATAGGTAAATGAGCATTTGGCAAGTAAGCCAAATTAAAGACATGCTCAGACTTTCACATCTGGTCATATGAATATTCTTGATAGCCAAACTGAAAATACAAACCTTGCATGTTTTTCCCAAGGGGCTGCATCAAAGTGGTATTACCACCACAGATTTTTCACACACTGCACTGGGGCATCTGCCACTTCTGCTGTGAATAGGAAAAATGCTTTTAGAGCATGTCATTTCAGTCAGCCATGAAGTAGTTACATTATATGCTCCAGGATACATAGGTGACTGTGTCTGCTGGGGACTGGAAACCACAGCTGTTCAATTTAATAAGATGCATAGGAGGGACCCCAAACGCAAAGATACATTTTAATGTTGGTTCAAATAAGAAGTCTGAATTCTCTCAATGATAAACAGTATCTTCACACATTTCTCATGTCTTGGATCAGTGTGTAAAGCACTTTGTAACCATATTAAATCCCAGTAAAGATGTTCAGGATTATTGTTACAGCAGAGTAGGCCTACAGGGATTGAGACCCCAAAAGCACAAATGTACACACATTTTCAATAGTGCAATTATCAGACAACACAACTTCTTACCTCGCTAGACCATGAACCAAGAAATCTGCACACCTGACACGCGCTTTCTACATAGATCCATGGGCCAGCATCTTCACAGATTTTGGCGGCAGGCTTCTACTTTTTTACAAGTTGCTTCATTGGCGCGCTACACTGCCATCTTGTGGTAGAATTCAGTAAACGCAGCAAGGTGGTAATGCCTTTTCTGTAATTTTGTGTGTTCTAAAACATTGATTGGAGCTTACTGTAAATTGCACAGAAGAGAATCTTTAGACAAAACTAAATACAACTAAAAATATTTGATACGTTCCCAAAAGCAAAAATAAGACAGTTTTTGATAGTCTTGAAAGCAGTGATTTATTAGATGCAGATTGTAAAACCTGTGTTCCATTTGTGCGTTACAATTTCTTTGGAGCCTAAAATACAAAAACAGACATTTGAACACGTTGAAGAGTAGCTAATCTTGTTTTTAGTTGCATTTTTTATTTATTTTATTTTTTTTTTTTTTTTTTTACAAGAACACAACTTAAGTGGCTACATTGGTCAAATACAAGGGGATCGAAGTGCTGCCTGTTGAAACTCAAGGCTGATGGTTCACTGGGTGATGCCAATGACACCACAGGCCAAACGTCCTCCGGCGTTGCCAGTTTTTAAACTTTCCTCATTGCCTCCTTTTCCAAGATCATCAGTGCCTTCATGTATCTAAGCAAACAGAAATGGATGGGATTTAGATTAAGCTCCAGAAGGGATAAAACAAGTTAACCATGTCTAACAAAACTATCATTTTAAACTGATCAAGTGTCATTCCAGTATATTTTGTCCGGTCTCCTTTTCAAAACATGTTTCCACCATAATCCTAATCATTTATTAGCCTCATTTGAATTTGACACCTTGCTACACATTAAAATGGACTTGTTTACTTTGAACTTGATTTGTCAAACCAATTTACAAATTTGAATTCTTCACCGCTGAAGACCAAGGTGTCCAAAAAGTAGCTTAATGCCCAATAAAGGGCCTTTTTGTGTTTTATAATTATTTGACCCACATCAAGGCTCTACAAAAAGCCGCCGAATACACGCAGGGCTGTGCCTGCTGCTGGACAAGTGCTTTATCTGAACAAGTACTGTCCTGGTGACACGCACCTGGCTCAAGCCCAATACTCTTGGGTCTGGGCCAGGTCATCGCTGCAAATGAGAGCATCTTCTCAATTGACTTACCGGGTAAAAAAAAATTGAATTTTTAAAAAAATCTATATTTAATTTTTAAAATAGTTCTGTGTGAGAGAAGACATGGGGGAGACTAAATGGGAAGGATGAAGTGGGGACTCAGCAATGGGATGAGTTATTTTACTTCTGTCTATTCATGTAGGAAATATGTAAATTCATGTAATAATAATAAAAATAATAATAATAATAATAATAATAATAATAATATCTCACCACCATAGTTCTTCCAATGATGGAGTGGCGACCTACGAGAGAGATGACCTTATCCGTGATGTCAATCTTGGCAACGTTATCATCCCCTGCAGTCACATTGCCGAGGTCTCCAACATGCCTGTTGGTGGAAATGCAACCAGAAATGTTTAACATTAAAACTGTTAATTCATTCAACTTGAGACACACAGACACACGAGTTAAAGGACCAAACATGTTATTCACTTACACCAGTGCTGTCACAAACTCAATTGTGATCACTTTTGATCTTTTTATACAATAGAATATTATTTAATAATTACTTAGTACAATGTCATTCAACTTGTCCTATTAACTATACTTCATCAAATAAAGTACTTTCTTTACAAAGTTTCCAAGGCATTGTTTTTTTTAATAACCCCATTACTCACTGACGAAAAGCTACAAATCAGGACTAGCGGCACCATGTACCATGTCTGAGCCTTTGAATATTTTTTTTATATTTTTCCAAAACTGTTACCACCTTTCCTCATCAGTGGGGCCAGCATGATTCTTATTGTGGGGGTTGAAGTGAGGACCAGCACTGATGCATCCTAGGAAATGAAGTGAACATTTGATTAGTTGTTTTGCTAATCTGGGAAATAGGATTTTTATGCACCAAATACTCACCGTTTGTGTTGTCTCCAAAAGCATGGACATGGAAGCCATGTTTACCAGGAGTAAGACCTTTGATTTCTCCAGTGATTCGGACAGGAGCAGAATCAGCCTGCCGGAGAAACAACACATTTAGCAGACATGGACAGGAGACAAAAGACCTATCAAAACCATGTGTTGAAAATTCAAATCCTTCTCAAAGCAGTAAAAGGAGAGGGTTTGTGTTGGTAATATGCCACTCAAACAGCAAAGCAAGCTGATAAAATAGAGTTAAAAATAACAACATAATCATTTTTTGGCTCAAACTATGAATAACACTGTATAGTTGTTGATGGGGTTATATTTCTGGAGGTTTTGAATGAAACAATGGATCCAATAAGTTGCCTGTAAGAAAACAAAAAATGTGAAAATGTGCAAAGCTGTTGCAAGGATGACTCAGCAAAATGTTTGCCAAAGATATGCCATGTTTTACAAGTTTCCCATTTCTATGAAGCACTTGTAGCCTATATAAGCGCTTACTGCATGAGGTTAATTGATCAGAACAGTGGTTAATATTGAGATGGCGTCAAAACTTGAAATGATCCATGTAAAAGGATCAACTACACGCCCAAAATTATGCAACAGTGTTTTCTAAACATTAATTAACCTGCCCATGATAGCAGGCCGCAAATGTCTAAAGGTCGAGCCTCAAGTTGATCTCCACATGTTTGTTTGCAGTTGGACAAAGCTTTTTTGAAATCATGTTGAAACTCGTGTAGTTTCCTCTGCAGCAACATGTCAAATAAACCACACAACGCCACTGAACCATAAACAAAGCATTATCAGAGGAAAACATGCACATCTGTGGCACTAAAGTATGCACATTAACAGTGATATTTATCTCAAAATGCAAGCTAGCTGAAGGTACAGTGTAAGCATTGCCAGTGGCGTGTATCAGAGCCTGCACGCATCAGGACTGCTTTTGTTTTAGTGAATGGAGCTGTTAGCTAACCTAGCACCTAGCATACACGCTAAAGCAGGCGGTTAGCTCACATAAACCGCTCTAATCTCTCTATATTTCGTGCAAAGCGGAATAATCTCACCTCTTGTGTAAAGTGAACAACCCCGGTGGTCTCTCCGGCTCCTTTTAACACACAAACCGCTTTTTGCGCCATCTCTGCAGAGTATGTTCACTCCAGACGTCAAAACTGCTCAAAAGTGTTTAACCTGACAGTTAAGTTATCTAAGCGCTGGGGGCGGGACTAAAGCACGTTCAGCCAATCAGGGCGGGGGATCATTATAATACTCGAGTCTGATTGGATACTAAGTTGTGACGTAGGTGATTCTGCTGATCAACTTTCTCCCTGTGTTTTCTGCGTTTCTGCCCCAAAACAATCGGACAAACAACGTAATATAAATATTTGACATACCATGCAAAGTAAGGGTGTGAGTTCAGTTTATTCATTTATTTACTTTTTGGCAAAATGTTATCAGTTGCCCTTCCAATCATAACTAGTCTAGAGCTGGGAGTGAGGGTAGGAGTCATAGGCAGCAGTAGTTTACAAACTTTAATAGAAATTATTACCACTATTACTATTACTTCAATTTGTGTGAACTCAATTGACCTAAACCCAAGTTGGCACAAAAATGGTTAAAACAAGTTGGTATAAAAATAGTTTATTAAAAACTGGTTTCTATGGCTGAAACAAAATAGACTAAAAGTCCATGTCTTGTATTTTAACAAATAATAATAATAATAATAATGATAGTAATAAAAAACGTTTTAACCAAACTGGGGCATGTATCTTCGTGTTCAAGTCAAATTAAATGGACTGTTGTGACTAAATGTGTTACAGGAAATGTTACAGCCTGAAATTATCAGTGACAGAAGCTTATGTACAGCAGCACTTTTCAACACCCTTTTTATGATTTTAGTCGTCTCCTTGGGTACGTTTTTAAAGCGGGAAGAGAATTACCACAGACACCAATAACAAATATATGTCTTCAGAGAAAACAAGTGTATTCAAGGTTGATGTTTAATTTTAGCTACAGGGTTAAACTGAGTATGTTTTTGAATGGCATTCAACATGGTATTTGGACGCAAATTAAAACCAACAGCCACCAATTCAAAGAGAAAGCTCCTACCTTTAAATTTAGACAGAGCTGGCCAAAGCTATCAAAATCCAGAGATACTTCAAATGAAAAGACACTTAAAAGGTTTAATTTTGACTTGATTGGTTTCCACTACTTTGGACATCCATCAACTTTTAAAAACAAAAACGGTAAATCAAATCTTTTCATTTTATGCAGTAATTCTGTCTAGGTTATAGCTCTATTATAAAAGCTATTTGCCATACACTAAATTATTATTTTTTCATTAATTTATGACTGCTTTAAGTCTTGGCGGTGACAAATATGTTTGGAATAATCTGCTGTTGCAAACAAATAGCAACGAGGCAAGAATTTTGTCATTTTGTCATTATTTTCATTGTATTCATTTCTACCAATAATTGCCCTTTATTTGTCAATATCAAGGTATATTTAAGTTATACAAATTGGCATGGATGCATTAAGTTTTACAAAATGATCAAAGTAGTAGTACACATTAAACAAAGACCATATTTGAAAATATCAGACTTTTTGGAGAGTATTCATATGGACATGCCATAACTAAGGAAAGGTGTACATAATAGATTTCTTCTTTGATAGCAAGGATTAGATCTACATTCAACAGCCATTAAAAAAAAATATCATTTTGTAGATTATCCCCTTTGGTGCTCATCAACCACCATTCAAATTTGTTTTTTTGAATACCAAAAGGTGCAAATGTGGTAAAAGTATTTCTTGTGGTAAACCTTGGTAATTATAAAAAAGAACAATACTAATTTAAAACACCCTAAATGTGAATTAGTCACACTGGCACTCACATTTATTCTTGTATATACATAAAAGAACTCTACATCTGACATCTAATCAAAACTGATGTTCATGGAGTTTTAAAAACAAACTTGATAGTTGTTAGTTTGATATTGAAACTTGATAAAAACTGAAAAGGATGTTTCCGTAACTTGTTTGAAAGTCTGTAAAGGATTTTAAGAAGTCGTTTCCTGTTTTTCCTCAGAGGTGTTACTCTTATTTGATGGTTCAGTCTTAGAGTCATCACCTTTAGAGGCTAAAGGTTCAGAGTTTGTTTTCCTATGAGAACGATCAGAACTTGTCTCTCTGTCTGTGGTCCGTGTCCGATCTGAGTTTTCTAACTCATTCAGTCGATCATCATTGTCCCATCGTGTAGACCTCTCCCGGCGCTCAGAGCGTCTTGGCCTGTCACCCTCTTTGTTCTCACCTGATCTCCCACGGTCTCCCTCTCTGCTGTCTCTACTGTCTCTACTGTCTCTACTGCTTCTGCTGCCCCTCTCCCCCCTCCCTCTGTCCCGCCGCTCCCCCGTGTCTCGCCGCTCCCCCGTGTCCCGCCGCTCCCCGTGTCCTCGCCGCTCCCCCGTGTCCCGCCGCTCCCCAGTGTCTCGCCGCTCCCCCGTGTCTCGCCGCTCCCCCGTGTCTCGCCGCTCCCCAGTGTCCCGCCGCTCCCCAGTGTCCCGCCCACGGTCTCGATCTGGACTACTTCGTCTCTCTCTCCAGTCCCGCCGGTCTCTATCTCTCTCTCGGTCACGGTCTTGATCTCGACCGCGGTCCCGTTCCCATCCTCCACGTGGATTCCCATCGTCCTGCCATCCTGAGGGTCTGTCCCTCCCGTCTATCCTGCCCCCCTCTCCAAAGCGTCTTCCTCCCCCAAAACCTCGGTCTCTTTCTCTGTCTCGATCCCAGTCCCTCTCAGAGTCACGGTCCCTGAAACCAGCCCTCTCCCCTCTAAACTGGCGTCCATCCATTTCCTCAGGACTCTCCATGCCTCGGTGGGGCTCACCTCGAGGACCTCCTCCTGGCCTATTGAATGAGGGCGGACCTTGGGGTGGTCCATGGCCCTGTGGAGAAAATGGACCCCTTGCATTGTGTGGCGGGAAGCCTGGGGAATTGTCTGGGTGCATTTGAGGGTGTGGTGCTCGATCCATTGTAGAAGTACCAGCGTGTGAAGGGCGAGGGCCTTGTGACGGAGGAAAACGCTGCATATTTGGTGAAAGACCTGGAGGGCGTTGGAGTGGGATTAGGCCGGGTCTGGCACCAAGCAGCCCACCACTAGGGTGAAGGTTTCCAGGCGGACCTGGTCTTGGACCACCAGGCAAACTACCAAGGAGACCACCACTAGGAGGACCAACATGTTGACCCTCAAGGGTAGCGCCTCCAGGGGGACCTCCGGGTAGACTCCCAGGTGGAGCTCCTCTTGGACCAAGCAGTCCACCAGCAGGGGGGGCACCGTGTAGACCACCAGGTGTAGCACCAGGGTGACTCTCAATAGGTGGTCCGGCAGGCAGACCTCCATGGAAACCTCCAAGTAGGCTGGTTGGAGCTCCTCTTGGACCAGTGAGTGAGCTGAGAAGTCCAGCACTGGGTGCACCACTGTGTAAAGCACTATGTAGACCATCACTGGGAGGACATCCGGGTGGACCACTGTGGAGTCCTCCAGGTGGCAAAGTACCAGGTAGACCTGGTCTTGGACCATTATGTGGAGGACCAAATGGGCCGCCAGGGGGACCAACATGTTGACCTTCAAAGGGAGGAGCACCAGGTAGACTTCCGAGGGGACCAATGGGAAGACCTCCTCTGGGGCCCCCAGGCAGACCACCGGACAGACCTACAGGGGCCCCACCAGGAAAGGGCCCAAGGGGAACTCCAATGGGACCTCGAGGAGGCCCCCCATGTAGGCCAACAGGAAGTGCACCAAGCAGCCCAGCACTGGGAGCACCAGGAGGACCACCATGGAGACCAGCAGGAGGGCCCCTGGGGATACCAGTAGGAGGACCTGTAGCTGGATGGCCAATAACTAGATTACCTAATGGGGTAAAGAGAAGTGTTTATTAGCATTTTTTAACAAAACAATACTAATAAAAATGTCTAACAGCCAAACAAAAACAGACTGACCCATGGGTCCAATGTGGTGGTTAAAAATGATCGGCCCATCCTGGATGTCTTCATTTTGTCTGTTACCTAGACCAGCTGGGTCCAAGGGTGGATCCTCTGGTTTAGAAGGTGGTGGGCCTAAAGGCATGCCACCAGAGGGTAGAAATCCTACCAAGAACATACAATTTAGAAATGATAGTAGATAAATGAAATCCCCATCTGGAGAGGAAATGTACCTGGAGGCATATGCAATGGGTTGAATCCTGGCCGGAGGAAAGGAGGAGGGACGCCTGCGGGAAACGAAGGCAGAGGAACACCCATGGGTCCAGGGAACACAGGGGGCTGAACTGGACCAACCGCAACCACAGCAGGCTGAGAAGGAGCAATCTGAGAGCAATTCAGGTAAAAGAAAGTGACATGGGTAGATGAACCGGTAACTGATAAATTAATTGTCTGTTGTTGCTTTAACAATCTAGTATAATTAAAGAAAATACAAAAAAGGTCCTAATGTATTTTTGCCTTTTCTTTCTACTAATGTATTGTATTGCTTTATGGTGTTATCCATTATTAAAATAACCATAAGTATCATCTAGAAAAACTGTAAACTAATACCTGAACAGGGGGGACAGAGTGAACGGCAGGAGTGAGCACAGGGACCACTTGTATTTCTTCTGGCTGAGACTCTGTACGACCATTGTGGGTAATTTCTTCTGAGTTTTCAAGGGTTTTCCTTGTTGTACTCCACTCTATAAATCCGAATCAAACAATCTCATTTACAACACAGCGATTGTCTTTTTATTTAATATTTGATTAATATAATGCAATATATAATGCAAACTGCAAATGTAAAAAGTAAAGTGTTTTACCTGGTGCTAAAGAGTCTATATCCAGGATTCCACCATCTTTGAGTTCATCGAGGTCCTCCTCTTTAATCTTTGACCACGGTATGTACGTGACCCCATGATCCACATCCCAGTACTGTTTAAAATCTGTTTTAATGCCTTTGTTCAATGCCCAAGCAATCTGGTAAGACAACAACAACAAAAAAGATCATTATTTATTTTTTGCTAGTGAAATATTAATTGTGTATGTTACTGTCACGCTCTTAGGGTGTCTGCAAAAGAGCCATACAAAGGTATTATTAGTTACTCTCACCTTGATGGTTTTCTGGTTTACTTTATAATTCCCTCTGCTGAGCTTTTGTAGGGCCCTGAATGCATCTTGTCTATGCACCATAACAATATATGCACAACCACGTGGGGGGATCATCTAAACACAAGAAAAGACACATAATTAACATAAAGCTAAGCAATATCTAATGAAATGGCAAACAATGGTTTAACCTACATTGGTTGACTCAATCTGTCCAAACTCTTCCAATAAACATTCCACATCTTGTTGTTGTGTCCTCTTGTCCAGCTGACCAACCCAAAGTGTTGTAGTGCAAACTGAGGAAAGATTAAACATGTTGGCACAGTTTTAATAAATGATATAAAAAACAAAACAAATGAAATAAATTTTTCTCAGAGCCTCACTGCTCAGTGTATGACTCTTCAGTGGGGGTAGCCCTTTCTGCCTGCGCTCCCTGTCCCGCTCTCTCTCCTTGCGCTCCTGGGAACGAGCTCGAGGTGAATGATGTCGTCTCTCTCTGGACCGTGACCTCCGATGTCGGGATCTGCGGGAGCGGGAATTTGACCGTGATCTCCTCCGCTTTGGTGACCTGGAGAAAAAGAAGCTTTCAGTCTATTCAACATAATGATATTGAAAATTACATATTAAGATTTCTTACCTGGAGCCTGAGTGTGACCTTCGACTGTGTTTTCCATCCTTCATTGAGGACTCGTTGAGAACTGTTGTATCCGTCAATAAAGCCTAATGAATTATATGATAATTAACTAATGTCTTAATTTTTGAATGTGCCCCCTTTTTTTTTTGAGTTTATCCTCATCTCTACCTGTTGCTGTGGGGCTACACTGTGGAGAGGATATATCCCCTGGAAAACTGTAGGTCCAGACGCACCAAGAGGGGGTTGTCCCATCTGAGGATGTCCCGGAGGAGGGATCATACCCCCTAAAGGAAACACTTGACCAAAGGCTTGAGGCTGACCATTAAGGGGCAGTGAACCCTACGAGAACAAATATCATGTTCACATTATGAATAAAAACTAATCAGTTCAGTCAGAGAAATGAATAGTCAGATGTCTGTACCAGTTGTGAGAGATCTTGTGACATATTTGTCATTTGTGGTTTAAAGTGCTCTGTGTGCTGTGGGAAGGCTGGAGTTGTCTGCATACTGTTTTGGCAAAGACATACATATTATTGACAGGCTTATCCAGCAAGTCTATTGAAGTGTATTTATTTGAAAGTATTAAGTGAACCTTACATTGGAGGTTGTGATGATGAATCATCCTTTTTTGTTTCTTCACCAGCATCTGGTTCATCATCATAATCAAAGCGGTCCAGCAAGGTCTACAACACATAAAAAATACTTACATTTGGATGTTGCAATAATTAAAAATCATCTACAGTATAATATATCAAAATTAATAACGTTAAACTGCATAATTTGTATAAAAGAGCTAAACCTTGGCAAATGCCGTTGACTGCGGTGCTGGTTGAGAGGGCAGTGGGGGTTGTGGAGGGACAGGTCCAAGGCTCATGGTGATGCTCTGGCCCTGGGGTTGTGATGGCTGCACATTGGCCTCTGGTTTGAGAGGTTTTTGTTGAAAATTCTGGAGCATTTGCTGAAGCTAAAATGAACCATGTTTATTAACATTTATAAGTACAGTTGGTATCTACTGTCGTTTTGATGTTTGCTAACAAACGTAGAGCACAGTGTGAGAGACCCACTCACTTGCTGCCCCTGTGTGGTCTGGAAAAGCTGAGCCACTGCAGCGAAGGCATCAGAGGTTTGGAGCTGAGCAGCTGTCGTCAGGGTGGAGTTTGGCGTCTGTTCTTCAGGAGGAGGTTCTTTGGGTGATGGTGGAGAATAAGCTTAAAACACAGCAATTACAACATCACATGTATGTTCAAAATGTAAAATTCCTCATTTAAAAGTGAACAAACTCACCAGATTCATCCGCCTCTGGGAAAGGAACAGCAGCAGCACTGGTGTTTGCTGCTGCCATGTCCAAGAGAGGCTGAATGATCTCAATTTTGAACACACCATTTTTTTGCCACAGGTTTAAAACACGCACTATTTTACTCTACAAACACAGATAACAGTAAATGAGATTATATTATTATAAATATCATGTTTACCAAGTGCATTACTTACCCTGTCTTCTACTGGGCAAAGGCAGAGGTTTTCAAAAGTTCCTGTGATATTTTTGGTAAATCTAGGCCCAAAGACATCCTTATCTGCTCCAAACTGGTGTCTCTGATTTCGTGATTGATCTCATCTTTAGCTCGCGAAAAAAAATGGGGGCTTGGAGTCACAGTCACGAGAAATAAACTACATAAGTAACAAACCCAAATCAAGTATAATGAATCAAAATCAATGACAGTGAGATGTTCATGACAGGAATTACAGCTACAGATCTTCAACATAAATGGTTTGAACTGGATGCATTTTGTGCAAAAATATAGAGAGTAAACAGAGACGAGTGAGGAATTATACAGACAAAAACATGGATGTTTTTAATTCCATTTCATACAGATACAATAGTTCAATTTTCATGTTTGGGTACTTCTGATAAAAAACATCATTGGTCATTGATCATAGGGGTAAATTCACAAATTGGTTTCAGGTGCCAAATAGCACTAATGAGAGTTTTGAGACGTTCCTTTCTTTGGAAGTTTTAATGAAAACCTTTTGCTTTGTCTTTATAAAGTACAGGATAATATTCTTCTGAAAGTCCTTTAAAAGAACAGGTTTATTACTGCCTCTGTGTCACGGGTGTGATTTGGTTATAGCCAGATTTGAACCTAAACATTCTGCAAAGTAAAACTAGAACCAAACAACAACAGTAATACATCATCTAAGGATCACAACATTCAGCTAGGGAAGTACCACTGAATAATGGTTTCTCAGTGAAAACAATTGAGTCGACCCAAAGGCTGAAAGAAATAGAGGCGATGGTTGTTTAGAGGAAAATGACATTTATGATGTTTAGGTCCATTAAAGGTGCCCTCTAGTCTAGCTTGCATGTAGGCCCTCGTTTTTCAGGGACACCCAGGGGAGAAAGGGGAAACACACTTACATAAACCAACTGATACAGGCACAATGCCCCACAACTACCAGCTTGAAATGGGGCAGAAGTTTAGGGCGCTAAAGCTGGCAGCTTGAATGGGGGACGTCATGCATTAAGGGGGGGGAACACTTTGTTAATGAAAAGGCACAACAAACTGACACTAAAAAAACAAAATGTGTTAGACCGGGCAATTACAGGCTGGGGGACCCCAGGTGTCCTCAAGGGGAGTCGATCGGTCCCACTGTTGTGTCCTGCTAGGCCTGGTGCTGCTAGCCCCAGTGAAAAAAAAAAACAGCAACTGCCAGCCTTGCACCAGGCCCAGCACCACAGGTGTTTGTCGGGTTTCTTTTTGTGGGCTCCAAAAATAACAGCAGCTCTGACATCGTGGTTGAAAAAAGGGCGTTGGGGACTGCGTCCATGATGTCTTAAAAGCGTAAAGGCCCCGCGGCTGTTCCCCCCAGTAGCCCAAAACCCCCAACATAATACAGCCGTGTTTTATGGACAGAAAAAGCTCTGCAACAAAAACATGTCCGCCCCCGTGAGCAACCACAGTAGCCTAGGCATGGTACTCGGCGGCACAGCAAAGCATGATGGGATTGAAACATGTTGTTCTTCGTTTGGGCCAGTAGATGGCGAACTAGTGCTGTGAATTTTCGAGACCCCACCGCACCACGCTGACACTGAGGACGAAGATAAAAAAGACCCTGCGGCCCCCCCCAGTGCCGTGAAACACAAACTGAAAGAAGAACAGAGTCTGAACAAACTGAACAACAGAGTCTGAACACAAACGGACGAAGCGGAGTCTGAACAAAACTGAACAAAGAGTTCTGAACACAAATCTCTGAACAAACAGAGTCTGAGACACAACCTGAACAGAGTCTGAACAAACGAAAAGAGTTCGAAAACCAACAAACGAAGAGTTGAAACACAAAAACTGAAAACAGAGTCTGAAAACACAAAACTGAACAAAAACAGGAGTATGACCACAAAAAAACTGAAAAACAACAGGACAGGACATAGGGTAGAACCAAAAAAAAAATGAACAAGAGTCTGAAACAAAAAAAAAAAACTGAACAGAGTGGGAACAACCCCCCCCACACTGGAAGGGTCTGACCCCACCAACTTGAGAAAAAGAAAAACAGGAGTCTGAAAAACAAAATGAACAGAGTATGACCACACAAAAAAAACTGAAAACCGAGTTCTGAAACACAAAAACTGCGAACAAACAGTCTGATGTAACCTGGCCCAGGGTCATAAACTGCAGGAGGGAGAAAAAATATGTTATGGTTCAATCTGGTTGTTTGACCATGAGAGGCTACTTAACAAAGGTTTACATGTAGGGGCTAATTAGGGTTTCCAATAAAATGCCAAAAAAAATAAAATAAAATAAAAAAATAAATTCAAATTAAAAATTAAAATAAAAATGTAGAGGGAATGGGGCCAAAAAATTTTAAACCACAAAATATAGTAATTATGTATTAATTTTCCACATATTGACAAACAAAACAGTTGTTCGAAGGATGACCAATTTTTTGTTACCACTTATGTTTAAAAAATATTCAGAGGGGGGGGGAACAAATGACTGAGGGCATAAACAACGTATGTTTCTTTAGGCCACTAGATGGCAGAATAGGTATTTAAGAAAAATGGGCACACAATGGTGTCATTGGAGGATGGGTTGGTGACAGGCTTGGGCGCATGCGCTCCATTCAGGCACTTGAAACAATCCCCTGGGGGGGACTTCCAGGGGAAACTATTGCCATGTTGAACAAAAAAAACCGACAGCCAGGCAGCAGTGGCCAAACAATGGCGCACAAGTGTGTCTTTTAAATAAGGGGGGACACAAAATGACACTTTATACTTATGGTAGGTCCACACAAAAAAAGGCCGGTGAATTGTTTTTCTGTTTAACAGGTGGCCATATTAATAAGTAACTTTCAGGAGGGTGATGGTTCCAATGTATGCTTTTAAAGGAAAAGCCATTAAAGCCTTGGCCCTGAGAGCTTTCACCTTCTATAAACGATGAATTTATTGTCCCCAGTCGTGCCATCCCTTCAGTGCTTTAAGACATAATGAGCGGGGCTGATAATTAGCGCCCATTGAAAAAAACCAACTCAGTGGCAAAAAAGGGTGTAAAAAATGCGTGCGTTGTCGTGCTGGTGGAATTTTGAGAAAAAACAAAACTTGGACCCATGTTGGCAGCAACTCCAAGTTTCCAATCGCCAAGACCTACGAGCAGGAATAGGCTGTATAAAATTTGCGTGTGGGAATTATGGGTTGCATGAAAGCTGGGACAAAAACCACCGGAGCTTGAGGTGAATTTCAATGTTAGAAAAAAAAAGCCAATTAAAACATGTTTGTGGGAGGAAACAAAATTTGTGTCCATTCGGCCTTCCAGGGGGGCCTTTAGCACTAAAAAAACCTAATTAAAAAATCAGATAGTGGGGGTATGTAGGGGGACATTTCACGGCCAACATACCACTCTGTTCTAAACAAGGTTTAAAAAAGGGGCGCCCCACCATACATCTTTGTTTTCCACCCCAAAAACAATGTACCAAATTGTGGTTTACCAATTTGAGCGACACCAACCGGGGGAGTGGTCTCCCCCCGCCGCGCTTTTCTCATTGGTTTCCGAAGCCACTCTCTTTCTGGAGGAATGTTTCTTATGGAGCCGGGTTGTTTTTCCAACCCAACCTTTCCACCAAAAGGAACCGCCCCCTTCAGGATGGCAGGGAAAAAAGTTTTCACTTCAAAATGAGGAAAAAACACGCTGGCCTGAGCTGCAGGAAAAAACAACCTGGGAGTGTCCGCGTTTTGGGGAGAGTGAACGGGCGCAGTTGTAAGTTAGTTTAGAATGCCTCCACAGGAGCGTGCGTTCAGTAATAAAAAATTTCTATGATGTGGGACTGTGAACATATTTGCGGTTCAATTAACAAAAAAAGTAAAGCCTCATAAGTAAGCTTCTGGGAATATGCCTGAGTTGGGGGACCAACTTGGTGGAAAAACAGGGGGCGAGCTTTTTTCCGGCTTTTCTAATTTGTTATAAGGGTGACGAGGGACGCAAAGACGCGATACTCTTAGGCAAAAACTTTACGGACACAAAAAAAAAAAAAAAAACTGAGGGCATTTAGAGTGTGAGAGAGGAAAAGGGAGAGGCGTCCTTTTTTTTCCCTGACTTAAAAAACGGGGAAATCATTTTCAAGGGGGAAGTGAGATGCCAGTAGCGGACGGGGCGGACCACATGGTTTGGTGAGGGACAGTTGCGCCAAAGGGGCAGGCGAGGAGAAAAGACATCCCCCATCTTTGTGAGCCCCCGGAAGCGGAACCATTCCTCAAGGAAAAACTTTTACCACACCAAACACGGGCGGTTTCGGGAAAACTAATTCTTATTTGGGAGGGGGAAAGGCTTGGGGGGGGAAAGAGAATTCGTTCGGCCAAAAGGTCGAGAAAGGGTTCTACATGCCTTAACTGGAGAGAAGGTGAGTCTGATCTTTATTTAAACGCCACATAACTGTGTTTAAAAAACCACCAAAAATTATATCACGCCCAATAATCAGCCATTTTATGGATCCCAAGTGCACAAAACAAAGGGCCAGGTAATCATCCATTTTCACAATGTGGGTGGATTATTAATAATTTTTTCTTGTTATTTAATTAATAATCGAACAAAAAAAGCAACGTTTTTGAAAACAACAATAACCACAAGTTTGCATCACTGGGTGAAATTTTACTGCTAAAAAAAGCCCTTATTATACTAAATCAGTATTCGTAAACAATTCTAAATGTGTTTTCCCAATATGTATTATTATTTTTGGCTGATCACTATTCTTATCAGATTAACAAACAGAAAATCAATTTTTCCATTGGAAAAAGGTAAATTTTGGAAAAGCTTAAAAACAAACAAGTATTGCCCCACAAAACAACCAACAAACAAAAAAAAAAAACAATTAACAGGGAGGATCTAAGGATTATGATTCTAAAAATTGCAGGGGTAATCATTTAGTAAAAAAATTTTCAGGTGGTGGTATTTCTTCTTGTATTTGTTTTGTTTCTGCCTGTGTCTGTGTGTTGCTTGTCTAGTGTCCAGAGGTTGGCTGTTACTGGGAGGGCATGGCTTTGTGTGATGGTGGTAGGTGAAAAGTCTCATAACAAAAAACAGGGTGAGCCCAACCCCAACTCCACAGTGACAGAAGAGGGAGGGGAAAAAAGCTCAGCCCAAAGAGCGCACCGCTTGCGATTACATTATGAAAGGTTTTTGTTGGATACAAAATTGGCCCCCAGTTGGTGTATTCATTATAATTCTCCAAGAGGTAAACAGGCATTTGGGGAAAAGGTGGACTGCATTGGCCGCTGGTTTCCGCTTTGTCTCCCTCGATTGTACAAACCATTTTAGGCTAGTAGGGGCAATTATTTCCAATTTATAAGGGAAAAAAAAAGGGCAAAAAAAAAACTTCTTTCCACTCCCCACTCATCTTTTCCCCCCCACATGTTAACAAAAAAAAAAAACAAAAGAAATCAGTGTATTTTTAATTAAAAAAATTACAGTTGTTTATTTGCATTTAAGCGTGGTAAATTAATTATTTAACAATGTCAAAATCCAAAACAAAAAACACAAGTCTTTTATCATTTCCTGGATTTCATCCTATTTCATTCAATTCCCTGTATTTAGTTGAGGGAGGGATTGAATGGGCAAAATCAAACCTAATGACAAATTCCACACATTGTTGACGGCTCTGTCTCTCTTAATGAAAGATGGGCAGGGTTCAAAGGGGCCCGTGCCAAAAGAGAGGAGAGAAGAAGAGGAGAGGCAACGGCGGGGCCCTGGGGGCACATAGAGGTTTATTTAAAAGCCAGGGTTAATTTTCAGAGGCAATGCATTTTCAAAGTTTTTTTTTAGGGCATTTTTTTTCCTCGAAAGAAAAGTGATGTTTGGAGACTGTAGGGGGCCCACTTAACGTGAGGGGGGAGGTGAGATGGGTTTTGCGGATGGGGATTGTAAGGTCATTGGCGTGGTTTTTCATGTCTGAACCCCACTTCAAACATATGTTTCCCGCAAACCCCTTGCCCCTCGCTCCTGTTCTGAGGGTGCCTGAATAAAAAAAAAACAACCGCCTTGGGGACATCGTAGCTTAGGGAAACCCCTCCCCCCTGGTTTATAAGGCAAGCTTACAGTAAATACAGTGGCTTCCACCCTTAAACCATAACATTACAAAACGGAAAAAAAAACCCCTTTCTTCATGTTCAACTCTGGCTCGGGGACAAAAAAAACACAAGGGGCCCACCAATTTATGAATTGTGAATGGCTCAGTGCACAACTTAACCAAACAAAACAGGAATTAATTAGCTGTAAAAAAAAAAAAGGTTTTGTCAGTCTTGAACAGATGATAGCAGATGAAAAAAAGGGGGCAAAGGGCAATACAACATTGGATGAAGGGGGGGGGGACAGAAGTGGGAAAGATAAAACACAAAACACAAAATTTTTACGACCAAAGGGGCGGGGCCATTTCATTAAATGGGTATGGTATTAGTTGCCCCAATTGGTTTCGGTGCCTTTCAGTCCCGTGGTTTCTGTTGGATGATTTGTGTTGGCATTGGGGCAGTGTGCTCTTTGAAAACCCGGGGTCTAGGGAAACGGGATACAAGGAGGGGGAACGGGGACTGAAAAGAGGTAGGCATGGGAGAGGCTAGTTGGAATGAATTAAGCAAAGAGGGGGGGGGGACAGATGATAAATGGCTTTGTCATTGAGGGATTGGATGGGCGTGTGGGGGACTGTTATTAAGAAAGAACGATGGGGTCAGTAATAAAAAAAAACCTCCCCTAGGGGGCCCTCGGTTGTAGTTCCACATTTGCCAAACCTTGGTTGTTTAGCTTGGAAAGGCTTGAAGCCAAAATGGGCAGGGGGAATGTTGACTCAATAGGGGCTTATTTTCAAAAAAAATTTTAGGATGGCATTGGGGTAGCATTTGCCTCTGCCCTTTGTAATGGCTCAGTAACCCTCAAGTTACACATGGGGTCTCTTCACCAAGGGGCCACACCTCCCCCAAAAAAACACCAACAGGGGGGGGAACCTGTTAGCAGAGAGCTGCCGCTAGTGGCACAGGGCTAGCTTGCAGGGGAGGGAGGTGGTGTCAATATGTATAGAGCTATTGCGAAGGACCCCGCCAGCACTGTTTTAAAAAAACGCCACTAATGTTAACCATTGGAACTTCCCCCATATTTTCCTGCGGGGGCCCCTAGAATATAAAAAATTCCTAACTATGTAATCCAAAAACTTTAGGGAAAAACTGGGGATAGACAATATAAAGCATCTATAATATTGGTGAAACAAAAACCATTTGGTTCTGTATTAACAAGAAAAACTAAAACATGTGTCTTATTCTTGAAAAAAATTATTTTCTATCCCAGGAGGTTGAAAAGTTTACACGGGCAAATGACAAGGAATGTTTAAATATTAAAACTAACTTATTGGTGTTGTGTGCCAAGGGTGGCAGGTATAAAGGGTTGGAATAATTGGGACAAAGGGAGAAAAGGCCAAAAAAGGGGACTTCCTATGTGGGGGACAAGGAGTCTTTCCGCAGAGACAGGGACACTCCAGCCAAAAAATGATCAGGCATCCCCAACATCACCCCCACACAAAAAACTGTTGGGGGACCTTTCTTGGAGGGATGGCAAAAAAAATAGGCTACTACTTGGTCATGGGAAACTATAGTTCACGGCGGGCAAAATCTCATGGAAATCGCACTTATGACAAGAAGGGCGTATGGAGGAGAGGGAGAACCCAGAAAAAATGTAACAATCGGCAGTGGTGCTTGCAGTTGAAAACAAAAACCCCTGCACGGGAGCTGGAGGTGGCATAGGTGGGGTGTCAAAGCAGTTTAAAACTAGTTTTGAATGTTTGCATATGAAAAAGTAAAAGCAGAATCAGGGTTGGGAGGTTATTTTGGGGACGTTGGGGGCAAAACATTTTTGCCACCCACAGGGAATACATGTGGAGGGGGTTTGTTAAAGCTTTTTAAAGATGTTGGAGTCAGGGACAATTGATTCCTTTCTTCTTCCAACTTGGAGGTTTAAGTCCTCTTGTTACAACATTTACAGGGTTAAAGAAGGATATCCAGGCAAGATTGTTTGATTAATAATTATGATGAAAACCAGTTAGTTGCTGGGACATATCCTCCTTCATTACAGTTAATATACTAACATTTGTACAGATTTATTTAAAACAAAATCTAAAACTCAAATTGTTCTTATTTTTGCAACTTTGGGAACACATGAACATCCAGGACGCTGGGACCTGGAAAAAACACGGGGGAAAGACGGTCAATTGGCAGTATAAAACACTGTTATAAAAACAGGATTGAAGAATTTAAGTGGCAATAAAAGCAGGACCCACCAACAAATCGCCCCCCAAAAATTCAGACCAGTTGTGACCCATTACATTGGGAGGGCGTATGAAAACGTGAAAAACCCAGGCGGAGGGAGGGGAACGTTAATTCTTTTTGTGCTTCAAAATAAAAAACGGACAGTTGTCTGGAACAGTTAAAAAATAATGAAATTTTTTGTGTTTCCCAGGGGATCGGGAAAACTAGAAAACATCTCTGTTTGGATGAGGGCAGGGGGACAAACATCAAACAACACTCATAGGTAATAAAACAACAGGGCCTCTTATAAAACAAAACTGATGAGTGAAAAGGGTTTAATTTAGGGGAACAGGGATTTCAGAAGAAAGAATTTTATATTTGACATTTGGAGAAGTTTATACAAGGGGAAGTTAATGAAAGTGAAAAAAATAGCGGGAAAACGTATTTGCTCAGGTGCTTGGCATGGGGCAAAGGGGAACCCACTTTCCTGTTAAAATCCTACACGATCTCACACAGCGCCTTAATCTAATCTGTTTTGTGGTTTGAACCCCTGGAAGGGGGCAAAACAAGTTTACAAAAACGGTCATGGCAGGAAAAAAAGCTGCCCACACCCAGCAAAAAAAACAAAAAGGAAATAAAAAACAGTTTATTTTCTTGGCCCCCCTAGATTTGGGCCTGGAGGTAAAAAAAACTGAGCTGGGAAATTTCATAGGATACTCGGATTCCATTCAGCACCACAAGTGTGGCAGCCACGGGCATTTTTGACGCCTGCACCAGGAAACTGATTTCCAGGAAAAAGAAGTATGGCGTAAAGGTCGATGTTTGGTCACTGTCGTTCTTTTATAAAAACTGATTTAAATTATTTTTTTAAAAGTAAAAAAAAAAATATTGGGCTTGATTCAGCATTTTGGATCATAAAAACACGTTTACTAAACAACTGGGGATCTAAATCGATGGTTACAGCAGCCAAAAAAACGGTAAAAACATTTAAAAACACTGTGTTGGACTGACTCTAGGACAAGGAAAAAAAACCCAAAACCCCCTTCAGTCTTTTAAATTAGTTAATGTTAATCAAGCAAATTTTTGACAGGATAACAAAAAAAAAAAAATAATAAGGGGGGGGATGTTAGTTGAAAAGTGCAAGTTTTCCATTTAAGGACCAAGGAAAATGAGGCTAAGAATGAAAAAAAAAACAAATAAAAAATACAAATAACATTTTTCTTTTGTATTTTTTTTAAGTTGGGGTAAAAAAACAAACATGTACGCCATGGTGGGACGGGGGGAACCCCCCATTCCAACGTTGAAGGCCTTTCAAAGCCTGGAAGGAAGGGCCTTGCACCAGGAAAGATGGTGGACAAAAGACAAAGAAAATGAAATCCATTACCTGCCCTCACTCTCCCACGGTTAGTACTGGCAAGGACTTCTATTATTGCACAAAACTCGTCATTATAAAAAAAAAAACATTAAGAAAAAAACCCATTTTTGCCAAATCAGTGACAAATGCTATTATAATACTGGGGGGAAAAAAACACCAGGGGGTTGACGGGGAAAGGGAGTAGGAGCACACAAAAACCTGGGTGCAAACTTTAAAACCAACACAATTGCATTTTTGAAAAAGTAATTTTTAATAATGTCTTGAGCAAATGTGTGTTTAATTTCATGGTTTTTAACTTTGGAACGGGCATTGTGTGTTGATGTTGTTAGATGTTGCCCAAATGGGAAACACATATTTTCTTGTCTTAATTAAATTAAGGCCAGGAGCAACGAATGTGGCAAGAAAGGGCGAGGGCGCAATGTATTTGCTGAAAAAATTTGATTTTCATTTTGCTTGCAGTGGGAGCCCCAGGGCCGGACCAAAAAATGTTAATCAAGGCCAGATACAAACCAATCCAAAAAAATGAGGTCCATATCAGGGGGGACATGTAAAACAAAAAAACCCTATTCTGCGGGCCCCGCCATAAAACCAAAAACCCATGGAAAGTGGGCCCATATTTGGAAAACAAACTCACAAACCTGGGGGAAATAGGAACAAAAAATCGCACATCGCGCTTTTGGGACCATCTTTCCTCAGACAAAAAAGAAAAAACAAAACTCATGGTGCAAATAAAAAAAGGTTAAGTTTGATTTTTAAATAGAAGGGATGGGGGAGGTGTTCAAGGTGATGTTTAAAAAAAAAAAGTATATATTATGGATTAATTTTGAAACCGGAACCCAATGAAAAGTATGTTGAGGCTGGAACAAACAAACAAAATTTGTTTGTCGTGGGGGACCACATTTAAAAAAACCTTTTTAATTTGTTTGAGTGTTTAAAAAAAAAAAAAAATGAAAGAAAAAAAAAAAAGTTGAAAATGATTATAGGGGGCCCGAGCATGAATGCCCGGGTGTGAGGGGTCTGCGTGATAATGTGATAATTAAAACCCTGTAATTTAAAAAAACCATGGGCTATACAGAGCCATGATGCGGAAGGTCATTTTTAAATTTATTTTTTTTCGTAGGGAAATAATGAAACCTTGGTTACACTCACAATTTATTGACACTAAGCAAAAAAAAAGAGGACCACCAACCCGGCCAGGCGGGCTGCACAGGGCCACTGTATCCAACTGCGTTACCGTTTTTTTAATTAAACTGATTCCATTTAATTTTGGGACTCAAGACCTTAATTTATTGCATAGATGCGACCAGTGACCCCAGCAAAATAAAATTTTTTTTAAAAATACTCTAAATAACTGTGCCCCCCCAACATTTCATAGGAAATGGGAAAAAAAAAACCAAAAAAATTAATTTAAAAATCTTTAAAAAAAAAAAAAAAACTTTTTTTACTATAGTAAAATAGGAAAACCAAAATAAAACCCAATATTTGAAAACACGATTTCACCAAAAAGTCTGAAAAATAGGAATTTAACTTGCTAATATTACTTAAGGTAAAAAAATGGATAAAACCAAAAATAAACAGGGATAGGTTTAATAGGGGAAAGGTGGGTAGGGGGAAAAAGGGATACACACGTGCGTGACACCCAACAACGGGGGGCAAATTGTCCAAAACAACACCCGGATTTGTCAATCTGGCAAAAAAGGCAGGATTGAGCTAAGCGTAACATAAATTGTTCTTCAAGGGAATGGCAACAGGAAAATTAATTTTGGCCTTAATTTTCACATCAATTTTAATTACTTTTAATAGGGAAAAAAAAAAAAACCAAGAAGCCAAGGCCTTTGGCAAGTCGTAGTGCACCATGCAGAAAAAAAGGAGGTTATACACACGCAAAAAAACCCCCAACACTTGTTCCATTAAAAAGGGGACTTAAAATAGGAAAAAAGGATTTATTATCCTTTCTGTCAAGGTGAGCATCCTTTTTAACTGTCATGGTTGAGGGGACTGTTTACCCACAGGAAAGTCTGTGCTCTGTTCTCTTTTTCAAGCCCGCCATTTGTCTTTTGAAAGAAGAAAAGAACAAACTTTCTGAGCCCGATCCAACACAAAGGGCGGTCCCAACACAATCCAACAGGGGTCATGGGCAGGACTCGTGGCTACAGGTGGGCCAAAATAAGGGACAAACCAACAGGGGAGCACCGTAACCTCAAACAGGGGCTAACACAACCAGACGGAGGTTAAACACAGTCAATGGGCCCATTTCAAGGGTCCAATTTTCAGCCTTTCTAATAGGGGGACTTTCCAGAAAAAAAATTTAATTTAAATGGCCTTTTCACAATGACAAGATTACAGTTAATAAAAACCACAGGATTAAAAAACCCCCGTGTTGATTAGATTCGAATAATAAAAAGCAAAACACAATATAGCAAAAAAGAGTAGGGGAAACAAATTAATGGGGACTTGGGGCTGGACTTGCCTGACTCTTTTTTTTTTTTCCACCTTTGCATAACATTGCATAAATATTGTATAATAAAACCAGGCTGTTTTTTATGCCTTCTATAGGAGTAAAAATGGAAGAAAAAATTAAAAACCATTACCGTGGTTGATTGAAACACCATGAAGGAGGAAGATGGGGGTACAAAACCAACCGTGGAGGGTTCTTGGAGTTTGAGTGCCGCTCACAAGACCGGGCCCTGCCACCACGGGCTGGGCGTATACCTTTCCTTCATCAAAACAGAAGGATGAAAACCAGATTTATTCCAACGGAGTACAGGGTAGGGGCAAAAAAACCATTTTACGTAGTTGATTTATGTAGTGTTTGCTTTCTAAAAAATATGCTTTGAAGAAAGGGAAAACACACTATTTATTTAAAGTCTTGAAAACGGAAAAACTTGAAGATGTAAAAAAAAACATAAGACAAAACAAAACAATCAAAAAATGGCTACAAGTCAGTGTCTTTTTTTTTTTTTTTTTAGGTTTTTGGAAATTTTTTATGGGAGGTAAAGGACTTTATTTTTAGGGAGATGCAGTTTCAAAAGAAAACAAGAAGAAAGGGAAGCAGAGAAACAGCAAAGAAGAAGAACAGGAAATATTCCAGACCCACAATGTGGAGAAAACACACGTGGGGGGGGACAAACAATCACCATCACGGCCAAAAAAGCAGGACGCTGTTTGTTACCCTGAGCGGTCAAGGCAAAAAACCCAGGGACAAAGGGAAAAACAGAAGGCCACCGAAAAAAAAAAGGTAAGAATCCAAAAACTAAAAAAAAAATAAGGGCCTTAATTAATTTCACCTTGCTGGGGAAAAGGATTGAATTTATTTGATTTTTTACCTGGGTTTCACACAGGGTAGGGTGATGGCATGTCCTGATGTTCGCAACCAAAAACAAAAAAAACGTTTTTGTGTTGTTTTTACCAATCCTTGGTGTTCGAAGCATCCACCCCCTCCTTCCATAACCCACCACGTGGCTGTCAAGGGGTCTTTATTGTTGATCAAATGGCAGGATGAATGGTTAGAAAAAAGATGTTTGGGTACAATCTTCAAAACTATTATAAGCGGAACCGTAAAATTGAAATGCCACACCCTGGAAGCTAAATTTGATGGACTAATAGCAAAAGTATGATTCACAAACTTTTACCTTAATTGAATTGATTTATTTTTAAAATCATTGATTCAATAAACTATTATATTTTAACCAGATTTTTTCTGTAAAAGTAAAATTCATTTTTTACGAGAAAATTAATATAAAACCAAATAGGGAAGGTTTTTCAGGGTTTTTTTTTTTAAAAAAATGCCTAAAGTATTAAAAAAATAAAAAAAAAAAACAAACCAAAACGGGTAGGGTGGCCACAGGAAGCGATTAAGGTTTTCCTTCGTAATCAAGTTCAGTCCACCAAAATACTTTTATATTTTTCTTAAAAATCAAGAAAGAGATTTTTATAATATAGATTAAGATTATTGGTAAAAAAAACCACTTATTTAAAAGTGTTCCCAATCCATTTCCTATTTAAAACCTAACTTTTAAAGGTATAGATGCAAGAACAAAAAAACAAACAAAACAATTAAAAAAATGACTTGGAATTTATGGGTATGTCAAAAAAACAGCCTTGAAGTAAAATCACCAGGCAACTTAAAAAAAACCCATAATGGTTAATTCATGATGTTTAAAACGGGGGAACTGGTGTTGACTTGAATATAGGTTTCCAAAATCCTCTTCTTCTCCTAACCTCAGGTCTATGCGGTGCAATCCACTGGTGGGGCCATCGGGGTAAACTCCCACTTATTGCCCATCCAGGTGTTTACCGTCGCTCTTCTTATATGGAGTTAACATGGAGGGATAAACACCCCACGCTTTCCCCCCAAAGGAAGCCACAGCAGCGGAAAGGGACGGTCTAGCTAACTCTTCCTGCCGTTCCAAACCACCAGTCCCCTGAACAACAACGGGTTTTCCTGCCCCGCCCGCCTCCCTCCCCCATAGGCAGGCACTCCTTTTTGGGTTCTGTCCAAAAAAAAAGTGAGGCAATGAACGGGGGAAACCAAAAACCCTTCCTGCCGCCTTGTTAAGGCTCAAATAAATGGGGACCCCACTATCACCCCGAGCATTGGGGTTGCCTTTCAAAAAAAAAAAAACCGGAATCTTCCTATTGAAAAAAAAAAAGGCCACCATCCCAAAAGGGTCCTTTTCCCGTTTCTAATTCAATAAAACCGGCCAACCAAAAAGGAGGCCACTCTACAGGGGGGGGAACTGGTGGTGGGGGCGTCTGATACAAGTGGTAAGACCACCTAGCACCCATTTTGTTAGCCCACCAAGGAAGTTTATGAACTTTCCAAGGGCCCGCCAAAAAAAATATTGCTTCCCACACTCTTTCAACCCTCACTCTGCCTTTTTAGTCAAAATCCTCTTGACAAAAAATAAACAGCAGCAAACACAGGGACCCCAGAAGAGGGCCCCACGCATCGCCAAAGGCAAAGTCCCTAATGGAATTTAGGACAGATTTTAAAGGAAAAGGGAAAAAATCCCCTTTTACAAGCCCTTCCCTTTAGTCTCCCGAAAAGTTGTAGAGGAGTGTGTCCCCCCCCCTTATTTTCCCATGGCAAGACGTTGCTTTGTGCAAGAAGGCGCACTCAACACAAACTCTTTTGCCCTGAGGCGAACAAACCGAGGAAAAATAAAAAACGAAACAGGCAGACAGGGTGATTTCTCTTCAAAAAATGTAACAGCGTGCACGGGGGGGTTTTTTCCAAGAGCGGCTTAGGGTTTTTTTGAAGCAAAAACTGTGAAATTTTGTTTATTGCTTTACGAGGCCACTTTCGTTCCCATTTTATTGATTGGCAGGAGGGACTGGAAAAAAACATGGGGGCTGGCACGCATGAGGAAAAAAAAAAACATGTAAGATAGCCAAAAAAAACAAATAAAAACTGTGGGAAAAAGTGGCCAATATTAAATTATTACTGGTAAGATATAGTAAAGCTATAAACTTTATAGCTGGAAAAAGATCCCTGGAATGTACTACTCAAAAAAAAAATTAAAGCATCTAGACAACAAAGACAAAAATCTACAATTAAAAATGTAGATGAAGGACATTGAAAAAAATGAAAATATTTTTTATTTTAGCGAAAAACAATACTGGACTAAAAATCTCTGTTCCGATGGAAAAAAAAGCCATTTTAAAAAAAAAAGTTGATTGCAAATTTTACCCAATTTACTTGACCCCAGGGGGAAACAACGCCTTTTCTTATAGTACATAGAAATTAAAAAAAATTGTTCAAATCTATTGTTGCAGCCTAGTTCAAAAATGGAAAACATAATTTGTCTTTAATTATGTCATTATGTAAGAGTTAGGTGGGGGGGACCAAACTAGAGGCTAGTTTGAAAAAAAAAAAAAAGATTACCTAAACAATGTAGTGACCCATGTTTCCCAAAGAATCCCCGATAGGACGGTCATGTTAATCCAAGGTGTGCACCCATAGGCCGTACCTGGTGAAGACAAAAAAAAAAAAAACACTGTATAAGTTTACGGAGATTGCTCTAATGTTAAAATATTGTTTTAATAAAACTGGTGTCCTAATGAACCGGTTACTGATTCACCCAACAAAAAGCTTAAAAAAGGAAGGCCCAAAACCTTTCCCCTGCCCCATAATATGTGTTCTAGTGTTTATTATTGTCTATGCTGAAAAAAAAACAAAATATTCTTCCCAGGATAAAACAACAGGGGCCAGCCCGGCACTGTCTCTCTCCCCCAAGCTGGACTTGGCAATGCCACTTATTGTTGAACCTAAAAAATTTGTAGGTATAAATGGTGTGAATTTTAACATCCTTTTACCCACCAGCAATTGTTTTCATAATACGTCAAAAAATAGCAATCCGTAAGTGAAATTTTTGCCAACCGGTGTTGCCGTAGGGGGAATCGTCATTAGGGTGAGGGACAGCAAAAAGATAGGTTAAGCCCAAAAGTTAGATTTTCATCCCCCTTTTTTGAACGGTTAAAGAACAAAAAAAAAACAAACACAACCTGTTTACACTTGAAAACCTCAAACGCTACACTTTTATAGGTTTGTCGGCCAAACCCCTTCCTAGCAAAAAAAAAAAAACTATTAACAAAAAAGGGGTGCGGGGGATTTCTTAGCCAGTTTTTAAATAAAACAAAAATGTAAAAAATGCATTGAAGCCTTATGAAAAAAAAAAAAAAAAAAAACAGACAAAAACCTTCAAACGGAAAAAAAATGGCTGTAGGTATGAGAAAAAATTTTCCAACTTCATTTTTTTTGTGGCTTACAGGATGTAGCTTTCTGTGCAATAGGTTCTTCAAATTAAGTGTTTTAAATGCAAAAGGTATTTGTTAAAGTGCTCTGTTTTGGGGGGGCCAATTTATGTGATGGTAAATGAAAGAATTCAAACTTACTGTGTTCTGGTTTCACTTGACGCTGTATGCTGTATTGGAAGATGGATTCATTATGAATTAAAAAACAAACTCGTAACAAAAAAAACATTTTTGTAGTTACTGGGAAAAAAACAAAATATTCGGAACTTTTAGATTGAAGCTTCCACTGGACCAAAAAAAAACTTTAGGCTGTAATCACTGATAAAAGGGTAAAGATTCTTTCACATCAAACAAAAAGGTGGCATGCAAATGTTTGGAACAAAATTGTTTGTCGTCCCACTTTTGGAAAAAAAATGCATTGTATTTGTAACTTTTTTTCTTTGATGGATTACTGGAGGATTTGATTATGGAAAACTCGAGGGGGAAAGGGGGAGGGGTCTTTTTGTAAGGATTTTGTATGATGGTTTTGTTTCGGGAGTGTCACAGAGAAATTTCTATGCTTGTTAATAAAGTTATTTTAAAAGTATTTTATACTGAATTTTGATGTGTCTTTGTATGATTTTCTTAAGTGGCTTACTTGTCTGGGGCACTTTGTAGGAAAGTTGGAATTATTAAATACTTTTGAATATTTTGCACTTGAAATTATGATGACAAAAGGGGGCTGGATTTAAAACTATGAATTTAATTCACAAAATTTTACCAAAAAAAAGGGTCTAATTGAGGGTCAAAGTTACATTTTTTATAAAGGACTGTTTGATTTTCTACATTTTTTTTATGGTTCCGTCTGGTGGTTCGTCTTTTATTGAAAAAAACAAAAACAAACTGTTCATTTTGCCGTTGCACCTTTTACTGTACATTTTTCGAAAAAATTTTATGAGTTTTCTATAAATGATAAGTAAAACCCTTTTTAGTAAGAAAAATAATAGGGGACGTGGGAAAAGGAGGCAAATCGTATAAAAATACTCTGACACGCTTTCTAAGTGAAATTCATGGGTAAATCACCCCCAACAGCCCACCTAAAGCATTATAATTATCATGGGTAAACGCAACTTAGGCGCCTGTGGAGGAGTTAAATGAAAAAAAACCAGGGCCCTTTTTTCCCATTCAAGCAAAAAGCAGGTCCTGATGGATTTACAAAAAACCGCAAAAACCCTTTTCCTGCTCCACAGTACCCACTGTCTCACTCTATAATATCCTTGTTTTTTCCCCCATTTGCCCTGTGACTAAAGTAAACACAAAATAACCAGGCATTAAAAAACAGCCCGTTGTGATGGGGGCGACAAAGCGCGGAAAAGGGGCCCTAGTCGGACTCAGGGGGGGAACATTAAGCCTCGCAGTGATTTACCATCAATCCAAAAAAAAACAAAGGGAACTAAATTTAATGCCCCCTAACCCCGCCCCTTCAAAAAAAACATAAAACCCTTTTGGGGTGACACTTGCCTGGAACGGGGACAAATAAAACAACCCAAATCGGGGGAGGGTTTGGGGGGGGGGGTTCAGCAAACGGGCTATTAGGACAATAGGACAAAAAAAAAAACCATGCATTAAAACCAAAAAGGCCCGTTTGATTGGTGTTGTTCTAAAGCTTGATAAAAAAAAAAGTGGGCGAAAAACTGCGCTCCTAAAATTTGGCCTTTTACAAACCAAAACCCTTTTGTTTTACTGTTAGGGGGGGGACAAACATGGATAGGGCAGGAAAAGCCCCCCACGGGCGGTATACCCATGAGGGACAAAAAATTAGCGATGGTGGGAGGTAAAATAATGGGTTAAATACTTGCCTCCCAGTGAAAGGACTTGTGTTGCGGCTTTTGCCCGGTAGGCGTACAGGGTTTGAACCAAATAATCGTTTAAAGGGTTACAAAGACATAATAAGATCAAAAAAACAATAAAAAAACCATGGAAAGGAGAGGGATAAAATGGCTGATGTGAAGCTTGAGGGATTTAAAAAAAAACATTTTTAGGAGACCCTTTAGTGTTTTGGGTAAAACTTGTTTTTTTTTGCAATATGGCTGGGATTGGAGCACTTATTACAAAAGCATGTTAGGGGCAATAAAACAAAAACAAAAAAAAAATTAAAAAACTTGTGATGTAGAGGCCAACAGATCTAAAAAATATAGGTAATAAAAGTAGTAGGCTATTAATCACAAGATGTGAGCAATGATTTATAACTTATTTAGATAATAGACCTGACGCACACAATTATAAACCAGTTTTGTCTTTTCAGTGATTTCTAGAAGAGACCAGAGGGTTGAAAGAACAGTGCTAGTAGGTTTTGGCATAACAAATGATGCCAGAACAATATGCAAATGGAATTTTAAATGTTGGCAGCTTTGTCTCAGAAATTACCTTCACCAAACATGCATTCAATTAAAAGCATTCAAGACTTTATTATATGTAACAATTACTATCGCAAATTTAAAAATAGAGAATTATTTTGGGATCTTGGAATTCAGACTCTAATCTCAGCTCTATTTTCGAAAACCAAGTCGGCTATAGTCTAAAAATAAATATTTAACTGCTCACGTCTTCGACAGCCTAGGATTAAACTCTGGACTAAATGAGCACAAGACCTTGACTATGAACATCTTAACAAGCCCTTTGCAGTGCACATGTAGCACTAAACTGCCTAAATCTGCAATTTTCTCAAGTGTGCCAGCACCAGAATCAGACTGAATAGACAGAATCAACCCCCCTAAACACATATTTATCATCACAAGGTGAATTAATTACAACAGAGTTGACAAAAATGAAGCCTGACAGGATTTCCCATATGATCGGTCAAATGAAAGATGCAAGATCAATAGTGAAGCCCGGATTATTAACTTAGAACATCAATACTGGGTGAAATATGGATTGTCTTCTACATGTTCAATAAGAGGTGAACATAAACTGTACCAGACATATAAATGTCAATCTGTTCTGGCTTAGGTCCCGGTGACACTAATCCTGTTTTCAGCCTCTTTTGTTCCCACAATTACCCACCAGGACGCCAGGGCCCGGGTGTCTGAGGGGGGCGCACGCCTCAGTCAGCCAAAACATTATGACCACCAGAAGAGAGTCTGCACCAATGTGATGTAACAGTTTGTGGTTCATTGGAAAGAGAACTTACCTTTGAACTAGAAGATGGCGGAGTTGGTAGAAGTCATCTTATTAGTTGGCTTTAGATCAGCAATAACACTCGGGCTAGTGTTAGGGTTGGGCAATATAAAAGTCTTGGTCATACAGACGTAACTTTTGTATGCTGTTAATTATAGATATCTGCTTCTTTTGAGGCACCACACTGTAATTAATAGAATCTGCCTGTCACTCATTCAGAGCGAAGCGGTGTACAGGCGACAGCAGCACAGTTATTAGAGTGTTTGTCCACTGATCTGAAGGCTGGTGGTTCGAGTCCCACTCTCAGTGTAAACACCATGGCTGAGCAGTCAGATCCACTGACTCACAGGTTTGTGGTGTGATTCCAGCTTCCACAGATGGATGCTGTTGTTATGTCCTTGGGCAAGACCCTTGACCCACCCCAGTGTCTGCGTACACTGGTGTATGAATGTGTGTGAATGGGTGAGTGGTTCTTTCATGTAAAGTGTTTTCAGTGCCTTAAACATGGAAAAGCACTATATAAACATGTGGCCATTTACAGAATGTTTCTGTGTTTGAGAACAAAATCTTTGAGCCACAGTAAAATCATCTCTCCATACTGGCGTACTGTCAAAGGGTCAAGTCACAGTTCATTTATCTTTATATCACCATGAAACATTATGTAATCTGGTGTATTCTTAACTCTGAGAAGAAGAACTGCCAACTTACTTTAAAAAAAAGTACAGTAGCTCCTGCATGCGACTGTACAACCCAGTCAAACATTTGTACACCACTGGTTTATCAATGTTCCTTGGATGATTTTTGATAAACATTACAGAGCAGAAATTCCCTGCAGTTTTGTAGCTACTGACTTAATCATCACTGGACCTCATCAGACCCAATAAAATCACTGAAAATCTTTACCCACTTTGCTGCTATTACAAGGCAGAATGTTCACTTGATACTTAACACATCCAGTGCCAGGTGCCATAAAGAACAGATCACTTCACCTGTCAGGCCTCACTACATCTGTCACTGGGTAAAAGTTCAAGACCACACACACTGGAGATCCTAGTCCATCCTCAAGACACTTGTACCAGCTCCGTCAGCACTTCTCAGCATTAGGCAAGGGGCGCGAGAGAGACAGCGAGACAGAGAGACAGAGAGACAGAGAGACTACCTGAGCGGAGAGACGTGGGGGAAATAAACAAGCAGATGTGTTTAATGAACTTGGAGGCCTTGAGCATCCACAGGGGATTTGGGTTATTCTGTCAGGCTACGCTCTGGTCAATCGGATCTCCTGTTTGATCAGAGACAGAGGAAGGTGATTATTGTGATGAGAAGGGCGGGGCCAGCACAGATCTGACACCAGAGGACCAATCAGAACCGTCTCCCAAATGGTCCAAATACGGGTTTATTGTAAAGACACTGTAGTGGTCAATAAAAACACACAGACATTTCCCCTGAATCAAAATGAATCAGAGGCTCCATATTTTCTAATAACAGAAATATGCTTTTACTACATGTTTATTCTTCTTCAAATAGTCTTGAGCAGCCAAAGAAACATTTTCTTTTTATTATGGCTTATACAAGTGGTAGGAAAAAAGGGAAAAAATAAAAATACAAAGTTGAGAACCATAAGTGGTTGCTGTGGTGCAGTGGTGAGAGAGAGTGTGAGAGAGTGAGAGAGGAAATGAGGATTTGGTGAAAGTGCTGTATGAATATTGAGGTGTGGTTCTTTGTCAGAGCAGAAAAATAATAAGCATAGTGGGTTATAATGAATAACATTAAAATGGACAAACTATTGTATCAACTTGATTTTGTCTCATTTATCTATAGCATGACAGCAGTCACCTCTAATGAGTGAAGCAGAATTACATTTACACTGTGGAATAGTAATTATAGCTTTCATTGATTAATAAACATTTTTTCCATACCCACAGTAACCTATTTTGTTCTTATTCTCTATAAAATACCCTTTTAACACACACATAAACATCACAGACAGGCTGTAAAGTTGGCACACAGGTGGCACTCCTCGAGATATTTTTTTCTCAAAAACAACATCAGAAATGCAATCAAAGAGCAGAGCTCAACCAATCAGAGCTCAAGCTGAGGCTGCTGTTGCCACAGACACTGAGTTCCTATTGGTGGGATGGATGATACAGGAAAGCCTGTGATTGGCTGCTGTGCTCTGAGGCTTCAGTGCCTCCATGGCAACATTGCTTCCTTATTGCTTAGGGAAGGTGAGAAGGAGGGAAAAGGGGGAGGCGACTCTCCCTCAGACTGCCTCTGCATTATTCATCCTTTGTCCCTGAGCGTGTGTACAGCTCTATATGCTCTGACTGACGCGCATGTGCCCCTCATCACTGCTCTAGGCATGGCTGCTGATGATTGGTCCAGACTAAAGGGTGACTAGGGTGAAACCCTTGCAATACTTGCCCCTAACAGTGCAATGCGTCCAGCAACCTGGGTCTATATATAAAGAGGCTCAGAGGGCTGAGGAGCTTCTCACAGTCAGCCTCACCTTAGTTACACTATTAGTCCTTAATCCACATGGTCTGTAAAGTACACCTTTCTGTGTCTAACCACACCGGTACTTTCAGAGCACATGTGGAGAGCAACAGCCCGATACATTGCATCATCCTCCTCTCTCTCCTCACAGGATGCACCTGCCCTCTCTCCTCACAGCACCTCCTCTCTCCTCACAGGAGGCAGCTCTTCTCTCTCCTCACAGCACCTCCTCTCTCCTCACAGGAGGCAGCTCCTCTCTCTCCTCACAGCTCCTCTCTCTCTCCTCACAGGAGGCAGCTCCTCTCTCTCCTCACAGCACCTCCTCTCTCCTCACAGGAGGCAACTCCTCTCTCTCCTCACAGCAGCTCCTCTCTCCTCACAGGAGGCAACTCCTCTCTCTCCTCACAGCACCTCCTCTCTCCTCACAGGAGGCAGCTCCTCTCTCTCCTCACAGGATGCAGCTCCTCTCTCTCCTCACAGCACCTCCTCTCTCCTCACAGGAGGCAGCTCCTCTCTCTCCTCACAGCACCTCCTCTCTCTCCTCACAGTACCTCCTCTCTCCTCACAGGATGCAGCTCCTCTCTCTCCTCACAGGAGGCAGCTCCTCTCTCTCCTCACAGGACGCAGCTCCATCCCTAAAAAAACCCAGTGAACACACAGCCAGCACCACCCACGAGGTCCACAAACAACAACACACCACGAGGCTTGTTTGTTGTTGTTTTGCCTGTTTTTCTTTTTTTTTCCTCCAGAGGAGGGAGGGGTGAATGGACGGGTGGGGTTTGCAGCAGTGAGAAAAACATCACGCCTGGATTAGGGAGGGGGCACAGCACCGGACTCCTCCCTCCCTGTGCGCTGGAGCAGGGGATAAGGCCTGCTGACAGAGAGCTGTATGGCTGGATGACTGTTCCTCAGGCCAACGCGATGACGACACGGCAACAAGCACTCCGCTTAGCACGTGCTCTCAGTTACCATCGCAACCAGGCCCTGGATACAGCGCGCTGGTTGGCCGGCTCCTGTTGTTGTTGTGATGGCGGCTGATGAAACCTCGTGGATGAGGGAGGGCCCTGGAAAAGCACTGGAAAAGCACGCTGCCGGGTTCCCTGCCCCGGTTTGAAGAGTTGCTAGGCACATCTAAGGTCACTTACTTGGTAAACAATCCTTTAATATGTAATCAAGCTCCCATCAGCCCCAAAGAGCCCAAACTTCTCAAACCGATACAGTTAAGCCAAATAGATACTTTTAATCACAGACAAAGAGGGATGAGCTGCTGATCCCCAACAAGCTGAGAAAAGACTAAATAAATAAATAAATAAACCCATGAACTCAAATGTGAACAAAGGGGCTAACTACTTAAAGAAAACTCACTCTTTATAAAGATGTGTTCTTTTCTTCTGAATCCAAAAACAAACTAAAGAAAATGCAGCATGTTTACCAAAGACCATGAGAAATACAAACTGTCAAAAAAAAGAAAAAGAAAAGAAAAGTTGTATATATTAACCAATTAGTTGAACTACAATGAACTTTAAAACTAAATTGTATTCATCCTAATAAAACAGTATAACTCCAACCATTAGGTCAGAGTGGTCCAGGTGCCAGATCCTTAAAGAAAAACCTTCAAACTAATATTCACTGTATCTTATTGCTTGGCCTGGAATATTCCACAGCATAGCTTTATACAGTGCTGGCCAAGTTACAGGTCAAATCTGTGGAGAGGCGACGCACTCACTGTAAGAATGCATGTTTTTCCAAGTTATTTTTGTCATTTAAACAAACAAGACGGGTTAAAATGCCATATTGTGGAACATTCCAGGCAAAGTAAAACCATCTCCATTGGGATAAGAAGGTGATGGGCCCTCACCAGACAGTGAAGTTACATGGTACACCTTTAAGTGAGTAAATATCCATCCATTTTCTTCCGCTTATCCGGTGCTGGGTCACGGGGGCAGCCGTGAGACATAGTCCCTTCAGCGTGTCCTGGGTCTTCCCCGGGGCCTCCTCCCAGTTGGACATGTCCAGAACACCTCCCTAGGGAGGCATCCTGAGCAGGTGCCTGAGCCTCCTCAGTTGCTACTCTCAAAGCGAAGGAGCAGCGGCTCTACTCCGAGCTCCTCCTGTGTGACTGAGCTCCTCGCCCCATCTCTAAAGAAGCGCCCAGCCACCCTGCAGAGGAATCCCATTTCGGCTGCTTGTATCCAGGATCTTGTCCTTTCGGCCATTACCCAGAGCTCATAACCAGAGGTGAGGGTAGAACGTAGATTGAGGTAAATCGAGAGCTTTGCCTTTCCACTCAGCTCCTTCTTCACCACGACTGTCCGATACAGCGACCGCATCACTGCAGACGTTGCCCCGATCCGTCTGTCAATCTCACGCTCCATCCGGCCCTCACTCGTGAACAAGACCCCGAGATACTTGAAGTCCTCCACTTGAGGCAGAACCTCCCCACCCACCTGAAGAGGACAAACCACCTTTTTCCGGTTGAGAACCATGGTCTCGGATTTGGAGGAGCTGACTCTCATCCCAGCCGCTTCACACTCGGCTGCAAACCGCCCCAGTGCTGCAGGTCCTGGCTCGAAGAAGTCATCAGGACAACATCATCTGCAAACAGCAGAGATGAGATCCTGTGGTTCCCGAACCAGACCCCCTCCAGCCCCTGACTGCGCCTAGAAATTCTGTCCATAAAAACAATGAACAGAACCAGTGACAAAGGGCAGCCCTGGCGGAGTCGAACATGCACTGGGAACAAGTCTGACTTACTGCCGGCAATGAACACAGCTCCTGCTCCGGTCGTACAGGGAACAGACAGCTCTTAGCAAAGCGCCCCAGACCCCATCACCCCCCAAAGGACACCACGAGGGACACGGTCAAATGCCTTCTCCAGATCCACAAAACACATGTGGACTGGTTGGGCAAATTCCCATGAGCCCTCGAGCACCCGATGGAGAGTGTAGAGCTGGTCCAGTGTTCCACGACCAGGACGAAAACCACACTGCTCCTCCTGAGTCCGAGGATCCTCCTCTCCAGTACCCTGGAGTAGATCTTACCGGGAAGGCTGAGGAGTGTGATTCACACTCTCCAGTCCCTCTTCTTAAACAGAGGGTCCACCACCCCGGTCTGCCAGTCCACAGGCACTGTGAATAAATATATCTGCCAAAATCCCCCAGTACATTGAAAGTTATGGTAATTTAAATGGAACAGACATAGTTCTGAAATTTTAGAACAATTATTTATTATTACTTCACAACAATGTACAGTGCATCAAAAATAAGCAAAATAATGACTGGAACTGGACAAAGAGGTTAATATGAACAGGAAATTACAAATATAAAATTGATTTATAAGAACTTACAAATACGGGACTCTATAACCAGAACTATTTAAAAGCTGTAAAGGCCATGATGTGCAACAGTGTCAACGCAACACGATGTGGTCTGGGCTTTCCATTTCGAGGAGAACAAAGGCTAATGTGTGTGTGTGGTTTTGTGTTGGGCCAGATCAATACTGCTTTCTGCTGAGAGTGCAGGTTGGAGCGAGCTTGATGAAATCCTGGACAAATAAACATTCAGCTCAGGGCGCAGGCAGGGCTTATACTTTCTCTGCTTCACCGGTGGAGATGTTGTCATGCAGCGCGAGAGGCCGGCTGACAGTGTGATTGATTACAAGTGTGGCCGTGCTTTGTTTCGCCATCGGTAAAAGTGCCACAAAGGAGCTGAGCGACTGTACGCATATGTGTGCAAGGTGAGGGCTAGGACAAAGCCACAGTGATGGTCGAATGGAAAACAGGGCACAAGTACAGGTAAAGTATAGGTACGTATATGAAATGTGTGCTGCTTGCATCTCGAAAAGAAGAAGTCGACAAGGAGGTTTATCATCGTCGGGGGGTACGTCACATCGTTCTTACGGGCCAGATTCGATCTCCTCTAGTCTCTGCGCCATAGACATCACCATCAATTTCATCTGGAAGAGGAGGGGAAAAAAGGGTATAATGTTAATGGTGAGGTTTCGAATTGCAAGGAGAAAAGCAGGCAGGGCGTTTTAAAGAGATTTCAATTAGGATCAGATCAACAATGGACAGAAGCAGGAAGCAGAGGAAAGGAGAGATAGATGAGAGAAAGAGAGAGGGAGGAGGGGGAGATGAGATAATTGGAAAACTGGAGAAATGGAAGAATGACAGACTCCAGGGGAAAGTGGTCAGGGTCGAATGGATGTGGGGAAGAGAGGGGAGAAAGAGCGAGATAAGAGGGAGACAAAAGAGAGAGAGACCGAAAGGAGAAAGAGAGAGACAGATAAGAGAGAGACAGGAGAACCAGCAGGTCAGGGAGTGTACCAGAACAGATTGAAAGAAAAAATCCAAACAAGTGTCTACAAGTCAGTCAGACAGAAGACATGGAAAAGGCAGCACAAGGGGATGCTGACATTATAAAATACACAGGAGATGAGGGCGCAGATGAACGACAATAAAACATGATATAAATGTCTGGAAGTTACCACAAGAGACCACTGCAACATTCTACCAGATTTCCTTTGTACTGTTGGTGAAATGAGATAAATTCAACACATTTCTGTGACAGTTTGCCAAAAAAGACACGCCACTGAAGACCAGAAATGTAGAGCAAACAAAATACTAATATTTCTCTCATTTCAATACTGGTTTTAGTATCAGTTACCATCTAGGTATCAATTTTCTAGTTGTTTAATGGATTAATAGGCCGATGGTGTCTTAGTCAACCAAATTTTTATTGGTCGACTAATCATTATTAAGATTATTGGATTTATATGCACGACAGCGGAGAGGAGAAGGCTGGAGTTTTGAGAGTGAGTGGACACTTCCTTTTTCCTTATGAAGATGCGGTTTACTCATATGCTTCTTTGAAATGACATCACACTATTTGGTGTTAAAACAAGAAGAACACAACCTCCAGCTGTAGTTACCAGCAGCAGTGGGAGGCACAGAACTTTCCAGGGTTGTCAAAAGTATCAAAAACCAGATACTAATCGATACCAAAACTAGATATTAATTTGAGCAGGTACTAATACTACATAAGTCACATTCACGGGACAGAAATTAACCTTTGCTGAATATCTTTGGAATAAGTATAAGTATAAGACACATAGACTAGCATACACCCATGGACCACTATGAACCTACTGGACACTGAGGATTACACAGATATAAGACACATGGGAATAGAAAAAAAGTACAATTTAATGTTGAAAATCACATTATATTATCTAAATAAAGACAGAATCGGTATTGAGTATCGAGTCTATTCCTTATAATTTCGTGACAACAGTAGCGCATACTCAGCACCTACACACCGTTACCCTCACAAAAATACATTTAGAATCTCAGTTTTTGACATGGCTTTTTAAGAGACATTGGCCTGGGATGGTCATCATACTCAGAGAGATGAAGAGATTAATTAACTGCAGTGGTCTCTTATGTTTTCCCAGAACTGTAGAGCCATTAAAAAACATGTGCTTGGTCTGGTTCAGTATCAAAGCACAAGCATTCTAAGATTAAATTTGTCTAAATAAATTGCATTGTAAAAGCAGCCATAATGTTTTCAATTCAGCGTACGTCCAGGAGAGGAAGGTGAACTGAGTAGGGCACACTTGCCGCCAAGGCCATATGCCATAACTCATTGTAACAGTCCATCTCGCCAAGACTTTCCAGGCACGCCCGCTATTGATCTCTTTCTAAATTTAATGCTTTCGTCCTTGGCCTGTGCGTCACCCTCATATGAAGTTTCATGAATATCAGTTCTGTCATTTATACTATTATATTGGAAAAAAAGACAAACAGGCAAGGACAATTAAAGTCATAAAAGGTTGTGGTCTAGACTTGGTTTGTGTAAGTTCAGCTTTTACAAAACACAAAAGTACATGCTGTTAAACCAGTTTTTGTCAGGCCTCAATGATTTGTAGTGGCAAATGTTGTGATAAGAAACAATATGAATTCTTATGCAAGTCTAATGCATTTCATCCAATCATATGGTTCCCACGAGTAAAGAGGTCTATGAAATAAATCAACTAAAATGAATTCACTCACATCTGTTTAATGTACAGCACTTCCACTGGGACTAAACACAATCAATGATTTAAGTTGCAACCTTCATAATATAATCATACGGGGTGCGTCTGTTGGCTTCAGCTTTGCACTTTAGTTAGAACTTGTTGGATGATGGTCTCTAAGAAACATGTACTTTGTTTATTGCACCTGATTAACGAATACCTGATTAAGATTTTAACCTGAAAGACTGCATGATGGATATTGGCAATTAACAACACCTATAGGCATCAAGGAGAGGGTTCTGGACATACGAGTACTAACCTGGTTTATTTGGCATTAAAATATTGCAGTTAAATTATAATATTGACTACTTTGCATTTCATTGGACTATTTTTCATTTCATAAGAGAAACTAAAGGTTTTCTAAATATTTAAAACATTTCTCAGCTGGTCAGTTTGTAGTTCAGGACTTATCTTGGAGGATGTGTTGTGATCTAATCTACATATTGTTGCATAAGTTTTTGTTGGCAAAGTTTCAGACACACAGTCGGTTTGCCAAACCCAATTCAGTCATTAGTCATATTGAATAACCAGGAATTCTGAAGATGAACATGATGCACAATGTCAACATAAAGGGAAAACTTAATTTACTTGAAAATGTTTCGATGACAATGTGTCAATGGAAAAAATAAATACATTTAAAAAATCCGATATTACTGCTGTTTAGCCCAGTTATGAAAGGTGTTTAGTAAATTAAATGTACAATATCTGTTTATCTTTTTGGCTTAATATTAATAATGTGTATGTATTTATGTATTTTTTTGCAATATTGGAGACCTTCTTCGTATTTATTTTCGTTTTACATATGTGTGTCGGCTCTTGAACATGTGACTCATTATAAACACTAACAGCTTAAGAGTTTCAGTCAAACTGTTCATTATTTTTAGCAGCTCATGTTTTATTTATGCTTTTTTTGTTTTTTTACATAACAGATTTTCATATTTTAGGTTTCTTATGGCATAAAACAGTATGATATTCTCTGTAGCGATATATTGCAAATCAAAGTTTGTAGCGCTGACAGACGAATCGCGCACAACACGGATCAGAGCCAAAGCCTTTGGGGAACCAGAACCGAGAAGTATGTATGTGTCACTTATGATTCCATAAACAAATTAGTCTGAATGAATCAACAGATTGTCTAGTTATGTCATTCAGGGGAAATTTGCATATTTCAAAATGTGGTGATTATCCAGCATCAATTGACACAAACTGACATGTTTATTTACTGGATAAAGCGTGACATGGTTGAAAAGGAAGAGAGTTAGACAAGTTAGACAAGTTACAACAAGTCATCACATTTTCTTATACAGGTCATATTGTTTATTTGTTGCTGGTGATTGGTCACCCTAAACTCTTCCATCACTGACCCGTGTCTCTGCTTTGACTTTTGCAGAATAAAGACCAGGATACTGAGCTTTTGTTTCACATATTAATAATATACGGTTTTATCATCAGTTTATGGGGTAAAGCACTTGAGTCATCTCTGGTGAAAAAAGATCATTACTATAGTGTGGTTGTTTGTGGACCAGGGTTTTTGTGTATGACACACTATGTCCTTAGTGAACAAAAATGTAATTCATTGACCATTTTAAAAGAAGATCAGTTAAAATGTTACATTTTCCAATTTAATTTATAACTGTGTGGTGATGGTGCTTGATGGTTGGATCACTGTCACAATCACAATAATCATTTGTCACTTGAAATTTGCATAGAGCATATTCAGCGCACGCAGGTCACTGCACAATCACAACCTTCCAGTGGAAAAGTCACATAATTTTGCCCATGGCATATCTGAAGACTGATTATAGGCATTTTACACTAATGGAGGTATGTACAGAGTACTGTTTGTACACTTTGTCACTGTCCTTGTCTGTTTTAAAAATGGACGACAAGTTTGTAAAAAGATTCAACTTAACTGGTAGAATTTGGAATTTTACACCAAACACTCAAATAGTTTTTTGTTTTTTTTAAATTCCAACAATCAAATACCTATTACACGGAGAATGATACAAATAATATTGAAAAGGTTTCAAAATTATTTCTGTTTGGATATTAGTTCTCATATTCTTGAATAACTATAATGTTGTTTTAAGAATTCACTTGTTAAGTATTTCTCAATGAAAGAAACGCTGCCCTCCAATTCTCTACACATACATGCTTCTTGTGATATCATAATTAAAGACAAAACATATACTATGTGTGTATTTTTAAAGCAAAAAGAAGTAAAATGGTACAGCCAGAGGTCAGTATCCTCAGCTGAATCTGTGACAAAATTACACTAAACTAGTGTGACATAAAGGGACATGGCTGATAGGGCCACTGTATGATCAAAACATGTTTTTCTCTGAACACAAAGATTCCTCAACAAACCCCCTCTCGCTATTGTCCACGGTCCAAATGGCTGTTTATTATTGTGACTCACCATCGCCACCTACAGGCCGATTGGCGCTAATGGGTAAAATCAGACAAAGAGGAGGTTGAGGTAAACAGATTCAAAACACGCAGAAAATCTACATTATAGATTTAAAAAAATAATAAACGTAAATGTAAACTTTTTTATCATCACCATCTATACAATAATATAGTTAAATGGATTTTCTTATTTAAAAATAAAGAATGGTTTAATAAAATTACAAATAACATTGTGCATAATTTAGGTATTGTTATTGTAAGAGAGTCCATTTTAAAATATTTACGATTATATGTTTGTTGGATCTTAAAAGAGCGCAATGAGGTAATGTCTGATCTAAGGGTCTGCCGATCAGAGCAGTGAGGTCTTCCCAGAACAAAGCTGATGTCATTGTGCGTGTGAAACCTGTAAGTTGGTAATCAATGTAAACCACTCGGAGCTAATGATGTGAAAGCTTTGACGGCAAATCGGTCTGAGGCAGCGTCTAATTAGTGCCAAGTAATTAGTAAAAAAATACACATTTGTTATTGTAGGTCTGGCAATTATGAATAATTTATGTTACCTGTGGATTGTTTTTTTAAATTATTATTACTTTTTATACATCACATGGGTGTGTAGTTTAGTTATATGTGATTTGTCTATAACAGAAAATACTGCTTTGTGGGCAAACAAAACCAGGAGAAGGAGACAAAGAGAAACAGAGGTAATAATTCACCTCTCTCAGCTGTTGCTCCACAATGCCTCTGTATTCCAGTGTCACAGGCTGCTCATCGAGGCCCTCTGCTGGCAACATCTGGTTTGCAGAGCCCAGCACATAACTGCAACATGAATGGACCATGAATGAAAAAAATGCAAATGTATAACAATTATATTTAATTTTGTACAATAAAGAAACAGCACAATTAGGCTTGAACAAGAAAAAAATGTGCATGAACAGCATTTTTCCCAAGAAGAAATTATGCAATTATATTCATCAAATTTTAATGTAAACAAAAAGTAGATCATTCGGCATTTTTGCCAAAACCATCTTTTGATTTTTTTTTTTTTTTTGGTATAATATAGATAAATCAATGATGATCTTTTTCCAGTGTGCAGTGAGTGAAGATGTCTGTGTAATCCCTCAGTCATCCAAGTCAGATCTGAAGCAAAATACTAAGTTTAAATCTGTCAACTGGACAAATTGTTGTAAGAGTGAAGAGTGAAGACACTTCAGTTCTGGGAACTGAAGAAGCCGCTTGGATGAACAGCGAAATGTCTTCACTCTTACAACGATTTGTCCAGTTGACAGATTTAAACTTAGTCTTTTGCTAGTGAGTAAAGATACTGACATAGATTCCTTGCACAAGTAATGCAACAATACTAAGATCATTATTCAGTTAAAGTGCTAATAATGTTGCTTAACTGTCGGGGAACGTGTACAAACACATTCATATTTTAAAACAGAAGTTGCTTTGCACAAGATTTAACACAGAGTTAATTTTCTTGCAGTTCCTGGGAGGAATAGTCTGTTTTTAATGGTATTTATAGTATTCTTTCATGAATGAGCTCACCTGTCAATGTCTGCCACATTGAGGCAGAAGGTAAACCTCTTATGGTCTAGTTGCTTTGGTGTGGAAGTATAAACCATCCCAACCACAGAACGACAGCCTTGACAAATGAGGTCCGCAATCAGACTGTTAAGAGAGTAGACACAAAAGACATTATATTCAGTATTTGAAGAACAAAACAGTTATGACGACACATTGAGTCAGATCATTTTATCTCAAAGCAGCACTTACCACTGAGTCCTTTTGTCTGGTTCATACACTCGCTTCTCTTTTCCAATAGCGACATTATCAGTAATTTCTAGGATCAATGCAACATACAATGGGATTCCTATTAGTATACAGAGATAGCATTTAAATGAAACACATAAGGAAGAAGGTGCATGTACTTTTTAGTCGTATTTGATTGTGGGAGTCCTCAGATCCAGCCCACGAGAACGAGTCACCCACAGGAATCTTACATTTCCCGCAGATAAACACTACAGGCCCGTCACAATCTGCTTCTGCTTCTTCTTCATCGTGTCCACATAACTGTGCTCCAATACTTGACGGGTCTGTACTCACGTCAAAAGTCTTATCTATAGATTTATCAGGGTGCTGTTGAGTTATTTTTTTCCTGGTCGCCATCTGAGCTTCTGTCCCACACTTTTTTGAACTCTCAAGTAGGCGGAGAGAGAATAAATACGACCCATTTCCTTCTTCGTTTTCGCGTTACAATTGCTTGTTTTTCCATTTTATGCACATCCTTGCACCCGCAGTAGTATACAAACTATGAATCGATATATAATGTGTATAATGTTCACAGTTTCATTTTAATTAGTTATCGTGGTCATTTTGTGTCGCAGTTACACATGTCCTATGATTGTTAGCTCGCTTGAAGCATTTATTATCTTTGTAAAGCACGGACCGGAAATGCATCATAAATATCTCTTATATTGCATGTCTTTTTTTGGGAGGAACATTTTCTGAAGTAGTTTCTGAGCACTCAGATAATTACAAATGTTATTTAATAGTTTAAATTAAAGATTTGCCTTCATAAGTAAAATTTGTCGCGAACGTCAGCAACTCCTATTGGTCAATAACCCGGAAGTCATTTTGAAGCGGGAAATAAAAACAAAAAAGAAAAAACCCGAAAACGCCTCAGGTTTGTTGTCATTCAGCTCACAAGCTCCTGTGTGAAATGTGTGAGAAGATAAAAAAGGTAACAGAACTTTACAGTCTTGCTAGGTGCAGTTTTATTTGAATGACTGTGTGTTTGTGGCAGGTCCACCTGTGGCTGAGCGCAGTGTTTGGGGATGAGGCAGTGCCGCAGTTTGAGGTGAACACGCGCACAGTGGACGTGCTGTTTGAGCTGGCCCAGGCCTCGGAGGCTCGCTGCAGAGACACACAGCTGCTCATCGAAGACCTGCAGCAGAAAGCATCAGAATATCAGGCTGATTGTGAGTATTAATGTAATATCAACATTTCTGCATGAAGTGATGTGGTCCATTGCCAACTTTTTATTTGTAGATGTTGCTCCCAATGCCATAGATTTTTATTTTTTTGTTTTTAATGTTTTTCATATTTTTCTATTGACCAGGTGCTTATTACCAGGATGTTCTTTTACAAGGTGTTGGCCTTTCATGTGCGAGTCTGTCGCAGACCTGCACAGACTATCTGTCTACTTTAGTGGACAATGCAGTGACTTTGGCCGTTAGAGACATCTCCCTTGGAAAGTATGTTCACAAGTGCAAATATAAGAAAAAGTCAGAAACTTACTTTTTTATGTTTAGCTTTCTTCCAGCTGTGAATAAGCTGTCAAATGAACTGTTTGAGGCTGAAAAGTCAAACAGACATCTTGAACAGGAACTCAAGGCGCTAAGAAAAAGGCTTAGTGCTACTTTGGTTCTCCGCGGGAACTTGCAAGAGTAAGTTCTTTTTCAATATTAACCTTGGTGTGCATATTGCATATTATATTTTCATCATTCATTCATATCTGCCATCATAGGGATATCAACAAAACTATAAAAACCCAGGCTGTGGAGAGCGCAAAAGCAGAGGAGAGATTACTAAACATGGATTTTGTGACAACAAAAGCAAAAGAGCTCAGCCACAGGCGCGAGAGAGCAGAGGTATTTCTACCAAACACAATTAGCATTTTAGTTATTACACTTTTTTTAATTGGTGGAACCACAGCAAGCTCATATTTGTGATCCGTAACCTGTCCTACACTTCTCATTCGGTTTTGAAAGAGGCTGATAACATGTTCAGGATAAATCCACATTAGTAATAATTTTAATGTTCATAAACATTAAACATTTTTATGACAACCAAGGATGTCAAAACACAAAAACGTTCAACAGGAGAATTAAAAACATTAATTATACCTTTTTTAAAATACAACCATAGCTGCACAGTTTCATTTATACTGTGTGTCTTATAGCTGAAGTCTTATTATCAGTGTGAATGCCAAAAAACTGTACAATGCCAAAAACTTGCGTCACTTTGAATCCTACAGGCTCAGCTTTTATCCAGGAACATGGATAAGTCTTTGACCCACCAGTCCATAGTGCAACTGTCACAGGTAAATGCAATTTTACACTTTCTAATTTGAATACAAGTTTGTTTTGATGTATTGATGCATCTTTGTTTTCTGTCCTTTCAGGAAGTCACTGCACTGAAGCAAGAAATCGTTCCCTTAAAGAAGAAACTGGAGCCTTATATGGACTTGTGCCCGGTATGTTTTTTTTCCTTCCCTTTCACTTTGATAATGCCTTGTAAAAAGTCAAGGTGTTGCTGTTGTTTCCAAGTTTCTAGGCCACTCTATTGTGTCTAGTAATCTGAATAGCCAATGTTTAAATGTTACGAAAATGAAAAGCGATGGTTTGATATTCTCACAATGAACATTGGCAATACAATAGATGTTATGAGTATAATTTTAAAGTCTCATTTTAAGTTCAAACTAATTTAAATTGAAACGACACATTTCTTTTTCATTTCTAACAGAACCCATCTCTTGCTCAAGTCAAAATTTTAGAAGCAAAAATGGAGTTGGTACGTATAAAAATTCCAAATGCAAAAACATCTGGATTATTGTTGCTCACTTGAAGTATTTCTTAATTGCAGGCATCACTTGACTCAAAACTAGAGACGGACATGGAGTTTAAATGAATGTTGTATGTCATTTTATTTATGTTGGACTTTGGAAATAAAGCAAATGTGTATCTTGGTAGTTGAGCTTCATTGTGGCATTTTTGTTTATTCATCCAACACATTTGGATTTGCTTTTTCCTACAAGTTCAAACATTACACCAAACCTTTTTAGTTTATCTTTTTCAACATGTTTCTACACAAACTCAAAACACTGACAACAAAATTCCTGTGGCTTTTGTGGGATAAAGTTGTTGAAAAGGTCTTGAAGCTGCTCTCTCGGCCTAAAGCTGTAAGTGCAGAGAGGGGCTGAAATTAGGAGGCCCTCTGTCCATTTTGTATGTTAAACCTCCCCCCCTGTGAGCCCCTCTGTGTGGGACACCCCGACATCTGTGTTGGCTTGACTCTTGTGTGCCGGACATGTAGAGTGACTGGTTACCATGGAGGGTCCAGGATGTGAGGAGAAAAGCGGTTCATAGACACGTGTTCAGAGGAGCTGTCTGAAAACGACCAACTACATTTGATTAGCCTGAAATGTGAAAAAAATAAATCTAGTACATATTTAGTGTTGGTGAATAGTGGCCTACTGTTTTATGATCAAATTAATACAAAAAAATGACTTACTGAGTTTATTAGATCCCGTTTATGATTAAATCCAGGCTCAAAACATTTCTGTTTAGCTGTGAATGTGACAGAAAGGTTTTTATTCTGCCTCCTTTTATGTTCATTTTATGATGATTATTTGTGATTATTTATGTTTTGATTTGTTGTTTTGTGATTTTAATGTCTTTCTTATTCTGTAAAGCACTTTGAATTACTTTGTGTGAACTGTGTGGAACAAATAAACTTGCCTTGCGTTTCTAACGCAAACCTCTCCATTTATCCAGGTTTAGGATTTGAACAAGGGGTATCAGCTTATTTATGAATTTGCAGGCTATTTAGTCACCTCTTTTACAAGTCAAAATATAGCAAAAAGGAGAATGAAATAAGTACAACACAAATCCTCTGCATGACACTATTATCCCTGATCCAAACTGTAAACACGTGCCTCCTGTGCGTAAAGACTCAGTGCGTCATTGCCCTGTGCTCCCCTCCCTCTAAAATATTTGATCTACCACGCCCACTCCACAATTTCTTCTCAGCTGTTACTGTAAGTCTTTCTGCTTACTCGTGAGTGTTATCCATTCACAGATATTCTGTCTTATTGGAGTATCTAGGTGCAGCTGGAGGTGCGCACGCGTGGCGCCTGTCAGCTCCAGACAACTTGTTGCGCAGCTGCTATTTTCAGCCTGCCTCTGTGGTCCACTACCGCGAGCCACGGGGCCAACTACACTTCATCTTCCACTCAAAGAATTTATAGGAACTGAGATGTGAGGAAATCCCGTCTTTTAAACTACAACTGTGTCGTGGAACTTCATGGAGAGGACACGCAAAGGCGCATTCGTCCGCAGCGCAGCGGACAGGATTTGGCCCTCAGTGAAGCCTTTAGTGCGCAGTGGAGTTTCTTTAATATGATTAGAGACACGAGGGGGCAAAGTCATGAGCTGGATGCGCCCTGGGCACGGTCTGGACTGGAGCCATGGTCTCTTCTACCTAAGTTTACTGCTGTGGGTCAGACGCATCAATGGACTGGCGGACTTCTCCAGTAAGATGAGTAACAGAGTATGAGACCTGCTTTTAAGATGCACTGTGTCACTTTCTGGTCAGCCACCTATTTGTCTCCATGGAGATGTTGTTGCTGTACCTGGAATCTTCCACAGTATGACATTAAATCTATATCCATGGAAACAATATTAAGAATAATGCATGTTTTTCCACAATTTAATAAATGCAAGAAGTTTAATGTCAAACCTTTGGAATATTTAGAATAGTGCATCTTGAATTTTAGTGTAGACTTGGACTAGATTCGTGCCTGCTTTGGCCCGGTACATTACGTTACTTTTCTATGAACATGATCACATTTGTGTGTTTCAGACTACCTGTCCCGGATCATCACCAGTCACTCAGCTCATGCCTGTGATGGTCAGCCCCTGCGTCTCCACTGCCCCCGACACTCCACCATCTCCATCCAGTCGGCTTTCTACGGCAGCGGAGCGGCGAGGCTGTGCCAAAAACCAGAGTCCTCACACCAAAACCACAGCTGCTCTGCTTTTACTGCTCTACAGGTGCACTTTATGAGGGGGAAGGCAGTGTTTTGTCACTGTGGAGGAATGGGTCGGGTTTAGGGAGCAAGCTTTGGTTTATATGTGTGATACCAGTGCCAGGATATATTATAAGGCCACTATTTATAATCAGGCATTGCAGTAGTTCTTAAAAAGGAAGTGTCATTTGTTCAACAACTAATCCTATACACGGTACAGAACATAGCTACTTTGATCAGATATAAAATGACAATACCCTGTTTGCCATTTTCATTCAAATCAGACATTTACAAGTTGTATATACTTTAACATCAAAACCAGTTTCCCAGGAGCACATGGACTATCTTTATCCACGTGCAGCACATCTGTGACTCCTTCACCACTTTTTGCATTGCTTTTGAAAGATACTGACCACTTCAGGCAGGAACACCTCAGACCTGTGTTTTGGGGATTTTCTGACCCGTCATTGTTTAATCATTGCCAAATTCTGCATCACTTAATTTTTTCTCTCTTCTTAAAAGCTGTGTGATAAATATTCATATTTTGCAGAAACTTCTGAGTGAATGTCAAAGCCATAGAGACTGCAAACTTTCTGTAAACTACCTGCTGTTTGGGAAAGACCCATGTCCAGGAACCACCAAATACCTCCACGTGGACTACAAGTGTAAGCCAAGTAGGTCCAAGAGCTTTTGTCCTTACCTGCCACAACCATTTCAAATCATTTCTCATTTTGTTTTTGTTATTCAAATGTTGTGTAATAAAATGCATGGCTTTTAAATAAGCTGGAATCAGGACAAATCAGGGCAATAGAGAATATTTTAAATTACAAAAGCTCTGATAGCCTTTGTAAGTCTTGTCTTACATTCCCATCATTCTCTCTGGTTCATTAGTGCTTTCTTCTCTCTCCTCAGCTGAGCATAAACAGCATGTGGCGTGTGATGGAGAGAGCCTGGTCCTGCGCTGTAAGCCCCCAAAGGTGCTCAACATCTACGCAGCTGTTTATGGGAGAGGTCTGGGTCAGAGCCACACCTGCCCCTTAAACAAGACCTTACCACCCCCGTTTGGTGAGAATTTATTATCATGCTTTTACATCTCTTCACTGTGGCAGTTTGATACAGTATGTTATACATGTTCATGTCAATATGGTGTAACCAACTGGTAATTGGTCACAGCCTCGTGTCCCCTTCACTCATCGTGCCTGTGTCTAGGCAGCTTGAGGGAACTTATGATTGCAAACAGTCATTTCTATTTAAAGAAAATGCTGTATCTTTTTCTCCTACAGAGTGTCTGAACCATGAAGCTGTACATTTTGTTTCAAAGTCATGCTACAACAAACAGAAGTGCGCTGTTGCCGTCAGCAGCCAGACCTTTAGAGACCCCTGCTTCCCAGGAACCAGGAAGTACCTGAGCGTGCTCTATTCTTGTGGTAGGAGTCTTAATACTTTCCCATGCACACATTATTATCCCATATGATAAATTTAAAGTCCACAGGAAGTTATCTCATACATGTTCTTGCTATTATGTTGCTTATTTTGTGGCATGCTTCCACAGTTTCCCTTAGTTGATCCTTATCTGCTGCTCGTATTGGCTTTTCTTATCACACCCTCTAAAACTGTAGCTGGGAATAACAGACTTGAGACTGGACTGGGCTGAAAGACTGACTTCCTGCTAAACTTCCTGTGATTGGCACAAATGCCAATGAGCTCATGCAGCTTTATTGTTCATGGATTATACTCGATATCAGATGTGACTTGAGCGTGCTGCTGAAATATTTCCTTACTTGGCACCAGCCCCACAGACATTTAGGTAGAGGCCTGCCATTCTCAAAAACAAGTCACAGATATATTCATGAGCTCTCCAAGAACGGCACAACTTCAAGGTGCACGTTCTTACCTGTGTCCGCCACATGCTCGTCTCCATGGAGATGTTATTGCTTTGCCTGCAATGTTCCAAAGTATGGCATTAAACTTATCTATGGAGGCAAGCAAGTGGCACTACCAGACCAAGTTACAAGTCAGATCTGTGGAGAGGCTATTCTGTTCACAGTAAGCGTGTTTTTCAAGATGAACCCCTACAACTGAGTCAACATAAGAAATATGTACTACTGCCATATACGCAAACGTTCAAAGAAATAAATAATATCTCCATGGAGACCTTCCATCAGAAAAAAATACATTTTAAGCACTTTACACTTTACACTCTAAAGACAAACCATTTCACTTCTCACAATATTCAAATATAATGTAATGTCATGTCAAATCATGTTGTGGAGTTAGTCACTCTTTTTCTCAAATTTTTTGTCATTTTGGTCATTGAGTTTAAACCCAAAACATTTAAACTTACATCTAATACTGTTTTTGTAGTACCCCAGACTTTACTGAGAGAGGCAGACCCCAGCATTTTTAAACCCACCTCTCCTCCCCCTGTGGACAGAGATGAAGGTAAAACTATCACACCAAATGTTGTGGCTTGACATTTTCTGGCATTTTGTCCCATTTCCGTTGTTCATCCAGACGAGGCTGAGGTTTTCCCAAAGGGCTCCAGAAGGCCAGACGCTTCAGGGGCAGTGATGAGCGACTCACTGTCAACCTACGCCTACATCAAAGGTAAAGATCCACACAACCTAACTGAAGGATGAGTCAGAGAGCAAAGTCACTTACAATGAGAAAAAAGGTTATAAATTACTCAAGTATATTCCAGTAAATAACAGATAAATTACACTAAACTCTTGGCTCCCCGCGGGCCTTCTCAAAGCAGACCTGTGTCCCCCTCAGAGCACTCCGAGATGGCAGCGCTGCTCTTCACCTCCAGTGTTTGTGTGGGCCTGCTCCTCACACTGCTGGCCCTGTCGATACGAGTGACCTGCTGGTGTCGCCGGCCTGCACATCACAGACCGAAACGGGAAAGACCAGTCAAGAAACAAGAGGAAGAGGAAGTTGATGAAGATGACACAGAGAGCTCTTTAGTCTCGGAGGGGGAGAGGAAGACCGTGATCGGGTGGGAGGAGGTGGCGTTTGTGAGTGAAGCAGCGGAGCGAGCGGAGAGGATCGAACGCAGAGACATGATCATTCAGGAGATTTGGATGAACGCTTATCTGAACGGCAGCTCATGTGAAGCCCTCTGAACCAAGACACCACTGACTCAAGAACGGCTTTGTAACTTTTGTATCGTTTTAAGTATATTTAAAATTGTATTATACATTCTTCACACTGAGGCGACCACTGGAAGTTGGGGTCTTTTTTGTACTGGTTTTCCAAAATGTTTTTTATTCCTTATATCCCACTTACCCAAGACAAATTTAGACTTTGCAATTTTTGGTATTTGTTTTTGAAAGGTAAAACATTAAGTACATTAAGTATTGTAGAAAATGTGTTGGTTTTCAAAGGAGGAGTACAATCTGAGATGTATTTTGAAGCTTCTGTGTCACGAATATAATGTGTGTTTGGTGTTATATTTATTCACCACGAAGTTAAGCTACAAGTCAAGAACACTGTCCAAAGAGCTGTTACAACGTAATGTGATACAGATCTACAAATTCTCAACACCACATCATTCTTGTAGGGCTACACGATTTCCCAAACTAAATATTTGCTGATAAGATATCTGTGCTATTTGTTAATAAGCATATTTAATAACTAAGTAAACACATGCAAGAGCAAAGTCTGAAATAATACAACAGCAAACAAGTGCAGTACAGAAAGTAAAGTATTGGTTTAACCTATAATTTATGTGTGATGATGTACACCGCCTGGCCAAAAAAAGTCACAATGTCATAAGATTTATTTCCATCCAGTGTTGCATTAATTTTTCTTGCACATCTTGTATTGTGATGGTCGAGTCTGACGCTGCACAAAGCTTCTCCAGCACATCCCAAAGATTCTCAGTGGGGTTAAGGTCTGGACTCTGTGGAGGCTCCATGTGTGAAAGTGAGTCTCATGCTCCTGAACCTCTGTCACAATTTGAGCCTGATGAATCCTGGCTTTGTCATGTTGGAATATGCCCGTGCATCAGGGAAGAACAAATCCATTGATGGAATAACCTGGTCATTCAGTATATTCAGGTAGTCACTGACCTCATTCTTTGAGCACAGACAAAACCTGACTCGTACCTATCGGCTCGGACCTATTTGCTTGTACCTGTTTGTTGAGTTAAATCCAGGTAGAGACTTTTTTTTTTTTTGGCCAGGCAGTGAATGTTAAATTGGTCAAACTAAATTTGTTCAATTTGTAACAGTTAATACATTATAAATTAGTTCAATGTTTAAAATTGTATTATTAAAATAATATTATCAATAAAAAATAAAAATAAATTGGCATTATGGGCCAATTAAAAAATTCTAAATTAAATTAACATAGTTCTAATAGATTAATACAACTTAAAATTCTAAATTAAATGAGTGTGCATTTAATTAATTTATCACAGTTTTATAAAATATGGATATTTCTGTGGATTGTGATTTACAAAGGATCAAAAACAGCATTTTGCAGGGCTGACATGGCTCTATATTGATGAAAGTGGATTTGTGGAGTAAATGTACTTTGGCATTCATTTTATTTGGGAAAGATTTAAACATCATCTCATGATGATTTAAAATCTTTACTCAGATTGTGTAATGGCAATTCCATTTTTAATGAATATTAAATAAGCGACAGAGTGAGTTGTGTGAATAGAAAACAATCACAAATACTTTTCAAAACAGTCTTTGCATCATTTATGGTTTAATAAAAAGGTGGAAACTCTTTAAACAGTAGTGACCGTTTACTGGCCCATGTGATTTTAAATTTAGTACATATTTACATCTTCTTTTACTTTTACACAACCAAAATCCAAATTTCAGGCTCATTGCTGTTCGTTATCACTGTTTCATCCCTCTAATCCTGGCAGCCAAAGATAATGGGGCAGGAGCTTTACAAACCATTAAAACAAAACAAATAACATTCTCACTTTGTCTGCTGTAACTTCGAACAAACAGAGTTAAACTTCAAAACTGTAAAATGTGTCAAACTGTATGAAAGCAGATAAATGAACTACTTTCTATGTATCAAGACGCAGAGTTTGTCACTTTTGTCCTCATTCTTTTTCCATCCAGTCCCTGAAGCACTTTTTGAATAAACTCACATGTGCGTTTGTACGTTTTAGGATACCTCATATTAAGGGTGTAGATCAGTCCAAAGAGCCTAACGAACCATTTAATCAGCGACTGGAGATTAGTCATGACCACTTCACCTTCCACAATTACACTGCCTGGCCAAAAAAAAAAAAAAAGTTGCCACCAAAAAGGTCACACACTCTAATATTTGGTGTGACCTCCTTTAGCTTTGACTATGGCACACATTCTCTGTGGCATTGTTTCAATAAACTTCTGCAATGTGACAGAATGTATTTCCATCCAGTGTTGTATTAATGTTTCATCAAAATCTTAGACTGATGATGGTCGAGTCTGATGCTGCACAAAGCTTCTCCAGCACATCTCAGATTCTCAGTGGGGTTAAGGTCTGGACTCTGTGGAGGCTCCATGCTCCTGAACCTCTGTCACAATTTGAGCCTGATGAATCCTGGCTTTGTCATGTTGGAATATGCCCGTGCATCAGGGAAGAACAAATCCATTGGTAGAATAATCTGGTCATTCAGTATATTCAGGTGTCAGCTGACCTCAGTCTTTGAGCACAGATTGTTGCTGAATCTAGTCCTGACCAACTGCAGCAGCCCCAGATGCACTGCCCCCACAGGTTTGTACAGTCGACACTGGGCATGATGGGTGCTCTTCATCTGCCTCTTTTCTTACCCCGATGTGCCCATCACTCAGGGTAAATTTGGACTCATCAGACTGCATGCCCTTCTTCCATTGCTCCAGAGTCCAATCTTTATGCTCCTTTGCAAACTGAAGCCTTTTTTTCCGGTTAGGCTCACCGATTAATGGTTTTCTTAAGGCTACACAGCTGTTCAGTCCCAGTCCCTTGAGTTCCCTTCGCATTGTGCGTGTAGAAATGCTCTTACTTTCACTATTGAACATAGCCTTGAGTTCTACTGTTGTTTTTCTTTGATTTGATTTCACCAAACGTTTAAGTGATCGCCGATCACGATCATTCAGGATTTTTTTACGGCCACATTTCTTCCTCGAACACGTTGGGTCCCCACTATCCTTCCACTTTTTAATAATGCGTTGGACAGTTCTTAACCCAATTTTAGTAGTTTCTGCAATCTCCTTAGATGTTTTGTCTGCTTGATGCATGCCAATGATTTGACCCTTCTCAAACACACTAATATCTTTTCCACGACCACAGGATGTGTCTTTCGACATGGTTGTTTAAGAAATTAGAAGCAACTCGTTGCACCAGTTGGGGTTAAATAACTGCCATAGTCACCTCGACGTCACCATCAAGCTGTACCTGCAAAAGATGAGTATTAGCACAAAGTATAATTCACACATAATACAGTTTTTATGGTCAGCCTAAAACTGCATCCAAAGAATTTACAATAGTAAATTGAACCATGTCCAGCGAGCCAAGCCCACTGGCCAAACTACGTTAGTAACAATCTAAAAAAAAAGCTGTGGAACGAAAATATATAACTTTGCATTAATCAAAACATTTTCTGACTCTATAGTGTGACAGGTGCATTTACAATAGTGACCCAGCAGTTTATTGTTGCAGAGTTTTATAGTTTTATTGTTTTGATAATGTAGCTCTATGAACATTTCACACGTCCTGCTGCACAAGGTTTGACATTTATGTTCTGTGCATTCAAATTCTTGAATTATAATTTCAGATTACTGGAACAGATTTACAGTTTGTAGTGAAAATTGAGCTGGAGGATAATTGAAAATTCTAGTGAAGTTGGCTTCACAAAATGCAAAGATTATTGTTCTGCCTTAAATAGAATCTATAATGATTCAAATCTAAATCAAACATTTTAAAGTTGCTCTAGGTAATTTTCTGATGAAGGGTGTGAAATCTTATATTCTCAATTGATATATTATTTTGCCTGAAATAATCCAACAACTAAGAGAAATTCAGATTTCAACCACTGTGTGTCAGCACGGTCACCAACGCTCCCATATTTGTCTACTCAAAATAAACTCCCTCAAAAACTTAAAAACATTAAACTCAATACAATTCAATTTTACTGTTACCATTTCTGAACAATTTGTGGCTTGAAAAACGCAAGATATTTAAAGCTTCAAACAGTTAAAAATATATGTGAATTTAAACCTTTCTAACTCCTCTCTCGCTCTCACAGTCCCTTTGTCTCATTAGATTCATGCATGTTTTATTGGTCCCTGGGACAGGTTTAGAAATGATTTTTCAAACACTAAAGTGAAGCAGGGGTTTTATCCATGAACAGCCCATCAGCTCAAAGAATTATACAGCCAATCACTGCACACTTTCTTAAGTTTAAAAAAGCTAAATTTATTAGATGAGGAACTGTAGAGGTCATTTTTTTTAAACCTTTACAAACAATCTGGGAAGAAAAAAAAAAGGTACTTATGAGAAAATAAAGTTGGGTTCACCAAAGGGCTTGTTGTCACTGAAATATTTCGATCTGATGCTCTCTCTGGATGCATCGCGTTGTCATAGTGGCATTTGTTTGTATCGTCTCATATGGCGGTAAAACCATGTCACATTGATGGTGCATGTTTCCTTTGAAATTAAACAGGTGCAAACTAATGTTTTGCCATAATTGTGAAACTTAGCTCCTGAGAATTGACCAAGAGTCTCTGTCCAGGTGTGTGAGTCTCTGTCCAGGCGTGTGAGTCTCTGTCCAGGCGTGTGAGTCTCTGTCCAGGCGTGTGAGTCTCTGTCCAGGTGTGTGAGTCTCTGTCCAGGTGTGTGAGTCTCTGTCCAGGTGTGTGAGTGTCTGTCCAGGTGTGTGAGTCTCTGTCCAGGTGTGTGAGTGAGTCTCTGTCCAGGTGTGTGAGTGAGTCTCTGTCCAGGTGTGTGAGTCTCTGTCCAGGTGTGTGAGTCTCTGTCCAGGTGTGTGAGTCTCTGTCCAGGTGTGTGAGTCTCTGTCCTGGTGTGTGAGTCTCTGTCCAGGTGTGTGAGTCTCTGTCCTGGTGTGTGAGTCTCTGTCCAGGTGTGTGAGTCTCTGTCCAGGTGTGTGAGTCTCTGTCCAGGTGTGTGAGTCTCTGTCCAGGTGTGTGAGTCTCTGTCCAGGTGTGTGAGTCTCTGTCCTGGTGTGTGAGTCTCTGTCCAGGGTGTGTGTGAGTCTCTGTCCAGGTGTGTGAGTCTCTGTCCAGGTGTGTGTGAGTCTCTGTCCAGGTGTGTGAGTCTCTGTCCAGGTGTGTGAGTCTCTGTGTGTGTGAGTCTCTGTCCAGGTGTGTCTGTCTCTGTCCTGGCAGGCGTGTGAGTCTCTGTCCAAGTGTGTGAGTCTCTGTCCAGGTGTGTGAGTCTCTGTCCTGGTGTGTGAGTCTCTTTACATACATGTATAAAATGTAAAAAAAAACATATTCACAATTAACCAGAGGTACTAACTTTTGGAATGAACTGCAGTTATTTAAAAATTGTATCATATGTGCATCTTTCATCTTTACACATGAGCGTGTCTAAATTCAGTTCCTCTTTAAACATGTTTCTCCGTGAATTTGACTCAGATAATTGTAATAAAACATGCAGCATTTTACAGCTCAACATTCAGAGAACATGTCCGTGCAGCACTGACGAAGAATAAAACAGCACCGTCCTCTCTGCAAACTGCACCTGCGTCTGCCTCCATCCACATCTGACCCGGGACACCCCAGAGAACCACACAGAAGAGAGGGAGAGAAAAGACAGAGAGCAAGAAGAGAAGAAGAGGGAGAGCACGAGTGAGAGAAGAGAGAGAAAAGAGACAAAAGAGAGAGAAGAGAGCAAGTGAGAGAAGAGAGAAAGCGCAAGAATAGACAGAAGAGAGAGAGAGCGAGTGAGAGAAGAGACTGAAGAGAGCGGGAAGAGAGAGAAGAGAGCAAGTGAGAGAAGAGAGAGAGCAAGAATAGACAGAAGAAAGAGCACGAGTGAGAGAAGAGAGAGAAAAGAGACAGAAGAGAGAGAAGAGAGCAAGTGACAGAAGAGAGAGCAAGAATAGACAGAAGAGAGAGAGCGAGTGAGAGAAGAGAGAGAGCGAGTGAGAGAAGAGACAGAAGAGAGCAAGAGAAGAGAGGGAAGAGACAGAAGAGAGAGAAGAGAGCAAGTGAGAGAAGAGAGAGAGCAGGAATAGACAGAAGAGAGAGCAAGTGAGAGAAGAGAGAAAGAGCAAGAATAGACAGAAGAGAGAGAGAGCGAGTGAGAGAAGAGACTGAAGAGAGCAAGAGAAGAGAGAGGGAAGAGAGAGAAGAGAGCAAGTGAGAGAAGAGAGAGAGCAAGAATAGACAGAAGAAAGAGCACGAGTGAGAGAAGAGAGAGAAAAGAGACAGAAGAGAGAGAAGAGAGCAAGTGACAGAAGAGAGAGCAAGAATAGACAGAAGAGAGAGAGAGCGAGAGAAGAGAGAGAGCGAGTGAGAGAAGAGACAGAAGAGAGCAAGAGAAGAGAGGGAAGAGACAGAAGAGAGAGAAGAGAGCAAGTGAGAGAAGAGAGAGGGCAGGAATAGACAGAAGAGAGAGCAAGTGAGAGAAGAGAGAGAAAAGAGACAGAGAAGAGACACAAGAGAGAGAGTGAGTGAGAGAAGAGATAAAATAGACAGGGAAGAGACAGAGAGAAGAGAGAGTGAGTGAGAGAGAGAAAAGAGACAGAGAAGAGAAAAAGAAGAGAAAGAAAGAAGAGACAGAGAGAAGAGAGAGAGAAGGGAGAAAGAGAGAAGAGAGAGAGAAGAGAGAGAAAGGAGACAGAAGAGAAAGAGAAGAGAAAAAGAAGAGAAAGAAAGAAGAGACAGAGAGAAGAGAGAGATAAGTGAGAAAGATAGAAGAGAAGAGAGAGAGGACGCGAAGTAAAGACGTAAACTCAAGTCATGTTTTTGTTCACATGTTATTGCTCAGATCCTACATGGATCCACCAAACTGAAACATCCAGACACTCGGGAAAAGCCCAGACAAAAACACACGGGCTGTTCTGTGCACAGCCTGTGACTCGAGGAGGGTCTTCTGTAAAGATGCCGTGGCTCGGGCGGGTCTCTGACACACCAGAAAAACAAACCCGCTGCATCTGCATTTGCAGAGACTTTAATGCACTACATCTGCATGGACTGCACAGAAACTTTAATACATTTTCGGGGCAACGAACACAAAATGGCGGCAGCAGAGACTACCTCAGATTAAACCTTTTACTCACAAAAGTATAATTCCAGCAGTGTCAAACATAAACCCCCATATTGTGATTTTCATGGTTTCCATGTCCAAATTCATTCATTCAATGTGTTTCTCAGGTCTAGCAGATAATGTTAAATCTAAACATAAAACATTTTAAAAAAGCACCTTCAAGTACGTGCGTTTGTAAACACAGACCACACTTCCACAGACATGTCTAAATGTCTTTACCTTCGGCCACAGAGGGAGGCAGCTGCGGGTCCGGAGCCTCACGTCACTGACTCCTTCTTCTGCTGTTTGGACAGAGTCAAGTGAAGTTGTCGCCGGTGCTGCCCCCTTGTGTTGGACAGTTGACTTGACACGGCGCATGCGCAAGAAAGGCACGATGAATAAATTATTCATTGGGTCAATTTAACTGTTGAGAACTACTGTTGATTTGCACTAGTCAAAATGAATGGACATTAAAAAATAAATACAAACACAAGTTTAAATCTGTATCATTAAAACTGTGCACACCTATTAGATTTTGTTAAATTAATAATTTAATTAAATTTAAAAAAAAAAAAACACACTGAATGAACAACAGCGATGTTTCACTTTGTTCAGTGTAGGGACTAAGACTCTCTGGAAAATGAGGTTCCAAATCTCAGCAGGTCTGTCCTGGATAAATAGACTAAGATCACGTGGCATTACAACATATCTAGTGGTCTGAGGAAGAGGGTCAGCAGGTTTTATACATTATCAGATATTCTGTTGGTTCCCTTCAAATTGTGATTTGGTTGTGTTCTCATAGCCCCACTTTCTTGATTATTCTTGCTGGTTTATGGTGACTGTGTCCTTTTAGAAACTATGAGTCTGGACGGCCAGTTATTAAGGAGTGTCAAGTTATTTGCAGCAGTGTCACACCTGATTCAATATTAACTATAATTAACCTTTAAATAAAACCTGCCAAACAGACAATGTGACTAGTCATTGAAAAATGTCAATTAACTAGTACATTTATTGTTTTTAATGAAAAAATATACATAATTCTCGAGTCAAGACGTCCAAGTATCCATAGTATCAAGATTGGAACAAGACTGGAACAAAGGTTATAAACTGGTCCGAGCTCTTTGGTTTTGAGAGCTGTAAGTGCCACAAACAGGACACAAAGACTCGACATAATGTCCTTACACAGTCACTGAATAATGTCCTTACACAGTCACTGAAGGCAGTGCTGCTGAGTTCTAGTTACACCAAAGTGTGAAGTCTTTGAAACTAAATTGTTTCTCAATTTCTCATGTTACAAAAATTAAGTAAAATGCACAGATGAGACATAACATAATTAATGACAGTACAGATTCTCACACTTTTTAAGCGATGTTTTATTGAACAATCATTCATTTACAAACAGTTGTATGTGTTCTGAGCAAATGTGAGACTGGATTTCCATTAGTTGGACTACAACTCAAAACCTGGGAAGTGGATCACCATTTTCCACCTTTCAATGTCCACATCTGACAAGGAAATCATGACTCTAATAAATGCCAGGTGGCCATAAGAAACAAGCAAAGATTTGGGTAATAAAAAAATACAGTGGCTTTAAAAGAATATAAAAGTAACAATGGAAACAAGTTTTAACAAGTAAGATTGCATTTACTTTATAATTACAAATCCTATATGTCCTTTCAATTTTTTTTTTTGTTATTTATTATAAGATCAGCTAAAGAAGTGGGGTCTGCATGAAAGCCATATGTGATTTGTGTGCATCAGTGGTAAGTCAACAGTCGACACAGCAGATCAGAGGCACACCTCATGTGGCAGGTTTAGACTTCACCTCGGCCCCCATTTGATGTTGGTTAAGCCTTGAAACTGTCTTTTGAGAGCTCGTCTGTCTGACCAATCAGAGTCCAGATAGCTGTCATCATCTGCCTCCTCTAGCTTCTATAAAAAACATACTCAAAATATAATCTTATTTAGGAAAACTATTTGTGGGTCATAGAATGTTGCAAAAACATAACAATTCAGTGTCCCCTACCTTGAGTTCCTCTTGTCTCCTGTGGTAGTGCATCATCATCTGTTTGTGCTGTTCCTCTGTGATCAGTGGCTCCCTCGCTGGCATCCCCTGGCCTTTCTACATGGGACAACAGGTGCATTTGTAACCAGATTCAAAACATAGTACATTGACACATAAAACCTGGGACGTTTCTAACCTTTTGAATCTTGATCACAATTTTTGTCTTCTCATTTTTGCCTATGTAGTCCTGGAGCTTTTTCTCTCTTTGCAGCTCTTTAGCGGCCCACCACAGCTGACACTCGGCCTCAGGAATGACTTGAAGAGATGCCTGAACAGTAATGCATCACAGAAGATAAGGGAAGATAAGAAAAAAATCACAGCAACTTATACTAAATTGATATTTATGGTAAAAATATATATAAAATCATTTTTTTTTGTATAAAATACATTATTGTACAGAACAAAGACAATGCTATGGCAAGAAGAACTCAGGGAAAGATTACAGATTTATTGTTAGTCTGTTGGAGAACTATTACCTATAAAATAATAGGATTAAATTATTTTTTGATGATTCTGCATTTTTGATGGTGTAAAAGATATTAACCTCAAGCTAAAGGAATCTGTAAGATAACAGGTTTCTATGCCATTCTGAGCAGGGTTTAATCAATAAAAGATTTTCATTAACCAAGGATATTCATGTATAATTGCTTGTCATATGAAATAGTTTACCTGTGTTCCCGAAAGGTCTTCCCGGTTCTCCATCTCCATCTGGACGGGGTCGTGTGGAGGCAGACCCATGGGATAAACGATCATCACAGCTCCTCTCAGCTGGTCAAGAGCCTCTTTCACCATGTCCATGGTGACACAGACATTAGCCTGGGCTTGTTTCTGTGACAGAACAAATGCAAATCTATTTAAGATATTAAACTAAAAAAAAACTTTGTAAATAAAACATTACCTTTGAAATTACTGCCTTTGCTTCATCTACTGTTTTCGTTAAAACGTCTTTCATTTTGTCATTTGGAGCTATGAAATAGTTTTAAAATAAATGAATGATTAATATAAATAATTTCCTTGGTTTTATTCACAATTGAGCTTTTACAACAAAAAAGAAATATAAAATGTAAATACTGGCACTGTGACACCACACGCTCAGTGAGAATAAGCATGTACTGCATATTAAACAAAGGCTTACCTTGTCCATTCCTCCTCCCAATGTCATCCTTCCTCAGCACCGGACCCCCACTGGGAACACACTTCTCTTCCCATTCATCTACGAGCTTCAGCTCCACAATCTGATCCTCTGTCAGGCCCTGCATGTTTGGGGGTAAAGTGATGCCATGATCCGCCAGCTCTGCAATTTCTGTAGGAAGAGACGTTAGGTTTGTCACAACAAAGCAATTTATGCAAGCCTACAGTAGTGGTGATGATTATAAAGATTATGTGAATTTCTCTGGTAATGTTGACTTATATAACCAATTTATTGTTGTTTTGGCCCTTCTCTGACACTTCAGTTTAAGGTCTGGTTAAAACAGTATTTCAGTAGGTATCACTTCTGCATAACTGATGTACTCCACACTGACCTGCACACAGTCTCACACCCTGTGGGCTCCACACTGACCTGCACACAGTCTCACACCCTGTGGGCTCCACACTGACCTGCACACAGTCTCACACCCTGTGGGCTCCACACTGACCTGCACACAGTCTCACACCCTGTGCAATCCACACTGACCTGCACACAGTCTCACACCCTGTGGGCTCCACACTGACCTGCACACAGTCTCACACCCTGTGCACTCCACACTGACCTGCACACAGTCTCTCCACTTTGAGCCTGCCGTTGTAAATGGATGTAATCTGCTGGATCACAGTCTCCAGAGGCACGTCCACTGTGGTGTTGAACAAAAACTGGCTTTCATCTCCTCGTTTCACATGTAACTGCACCATTTTGGCGTCTTCTGTTCCTCTTTAGCTCCTGGAAACTGGAAAACTTTTCAGGATCAGGGAATGGTGGAGCTAAAATGCGAAACTGGCCGTTCAAAGTTTGGGACGCGGTGTAACCATGGCGACTGCTGTGGATACTTCCAGAAAACATGACATGCTAACTGCTAATATGCTATAAACCTCTGGATAAATTAAACAACTTTACATCAATGTTCGAACCAAGGGGCTCTCAATACAACAATAAACATGCATATATGTATTCAATAATGAAATCTACCATTTAAACTATTGATAAATAACGTCACGATGGCTAGCCATAGCAGAGCATGCTAATGCGTTAGCTGTCTGCTTCGTCGAACAGGTTTGTACGGTTTCATTACAGTAGCGCCACCAGGAGGACAAAGTGAGCAGTACAGACACGTCATACCCACGTGAAATTGATCAGAAGTATTTCTCTATCTACATTAAACAAAAAATAAAGCTCCAGTGCTCAGGTAAACATACATTTATTTTTGCATACATACAACACAAACTGCTTCATACATAATGTGCAATCAGCTGTGCACATAAAATAACCTTGATATTGACATGAATTACAGCTCCACGTTTCACAGGAATACATACAGAATATGTTCAACAACACAGACTTATTTACTATGGATTATAGTCGTAAGAGGAGACACCAATCGCACAGAGGGAGCAATATTTCCTAAAAAAAATGATTTTGAATATGACACAAAGCGCTGGCTTGTTATCTAAGTGAATTCAAATACTGTACCTACTGCACACAGGGAATACACAAGAGAAGGGAGACAAGACTGAAGTGTGCATGTAAGCAAAGGCAACAATATACACCTGCTTACATATGTTCTGAGTGCAGCCATTTTAGATTATTGTATTTATTTAACAATCATTTTAACAAAGCGCATAAGTGTTAACTTTAGCAAGTTCGTTCATAGATCGGATATAATGTTCTCTGTAATATTTGATTCAGATATGTAATTTATTAAAGAAAATGCCCCCTGATCACACAAGTGGATCAGTTGTGGAATCATATACTCACTCAGCCTTTTGTAAAACTATTGCTTTTTTTATCACTGTCAGGTTCCTCGCTGTGATTTTGTAAATAGAGAGAATACTAACATGCCACCCTGATACGACCTGGTCAAAGGTTTAGTAACAATTACTATAGCAGCTGTACAAGTAGATCCAAACACAGAGGAGAGGACACCCAACACACTGCAGTTGAAATCACATTTGAAAAAAAAAAAAGCCAAGTACACTATACAGGAGTCAACTGAAAATTATATCTGGGGAAATCCTATAGTTAATCAGCTGTCTTAGGAAAGAAATAGTTATGATGTAATGTCCATTTGTATGACTGGTATTGAGAACTGCTCAATGGTTTTGTGAGTGGTCTTTGAAACAAAGGTCCTTTGTTTGATAATGTTAACACATCTGTATACAGTGATGCCCTCACCAAAAGGACTGAATACAGACTGACGTTTCTAAAAGTGTGAGCATTTACGCATATACACAAGACGGCTTCCTGAGGGAAAGACTCCTCTCAAATTCACTGCCATTTCTGCAAACACTCACAACTGAGTATAGCATACTCAAATATACGAACTATATGGACCTCAAACACAACACGTTACTTAATACCACAGTGTCAATACAATTCTATAGAGACGCTTTTTAAAAAATAAATGTTTTTTTCTTACGTGAAATAAAATAAAACCTCTCATTACTGCAGCTACGTGCAGGTGACATGTCCATCACCATCATCACGGCAGGTGCATACACACAGCCACAGCACTCGCTCTCCATTTACATTAGTATTGTATGCTGCTTTGGATCAAACTCAGGACCACAACTTTGAAAATCCTCAGTCAATTATCTGTATCACTGCCATCTGCAATAATAAGTAGGGTATGGCATTAGTGCATTCCTGTTACACATACACGCATTTAGTGAATAGTTTCCATACTGAAAAGATTTTTATACATAAAATCACTATGTATCACTTTTTAATATAGACCAACAAAATATATTTAGCGAAGCATAACAGCCCATTGACGGATTTTTATGTAGAAATGACCTTTAGTCTGGCGGGAGTAAACGGACTCACTGCTGTTGCTCAGTTCTGCATCAGCGCGGAGCCAAGGACAAAACCCAGTGCACACTAAATTACATTCATGATAAAAGGAAGCCTAACATTTTTGGTCACAAACAAATAAAACACATTACAGAAAGCAGCAACAGTAAATGTACAATTATATGTAAAACCTGCAGCGCATAAACTCGCCAAATCCAAAATGTGTGCATGTTTGAGCATGCCAGTCAGAAATAAACTGGGTCAAATAAATATATATAAGATACCAAACATTGAATGCAGTGCTGATATTGCACAGTTGATGTGTACGTATATATAATCGATATACTGCAGACACAGGCACAAGTTTGCTGCCGAAAAATTAAACATTAAAATTATTTATGTTAAATATATGCATATATTGTGGAATGAGCAGCTATCTTTGAAACATTTAGTTGTTACTGTGATACTGAAACCCTTTTTCATGAGTAATAACATGATATACTAAATACCGTCTCTTTTGTACATAAACGCACACATATACACATGATAATAGATCTATACATATTATAATCTGCATATGCCCTTTACTGGATACTGGACTTATCGCTCTGTGGGCTCCTGTGAGAAGAAAAGGCCATCACTGGCTCCATCGAGGAGCTTTGGAACACTGGCTGCAGTTCTGGTTGGGACAGGAGGTGGAAGATTTGGGAATACTGAAGGAGTTGAGGTTAACCAATCTGGTTCTGAGCCAAAAACCGAACGAGAAGGTTCAGTCTGTAAGCTTGTGGGGACCACAGGGGCTTGAGGTGCCATTTCTGTTGAAAATGCTGAATCATCATCAAATGTGACCCACTGCTTGTTTGGTTTTGCAGTGATGGATGGTTGTGGCTGGCGAGAGGGTGCGAGAGGAGGAGGGAGCAAGGAAGGAGGAGCTAGAGGCAGATTAGGGGCAAGCGGTGTTGAATCAAGAGCAAATAATGGAGCAGGAGTTGGATTTGACGGCGATCCAAATAAAGAAGCAGATTTTTGTAACTGTAAAGCCGGCGCAGGAGTAGGGACAAGAGGCTGAGCGAAGGCAGACATTGTCCTGTGAAGATTAGCAGGGCGATGGACACTAAAATCTGGAGTGACCGATCGGCGTGGTTCGTGTTGCTGGACTAGGGGGCCAGTGAAGGGGTTGGTGCTACTGGGTCGCGCTGGTAGCGAGTCGGTGGGGAAAGGACTGGGAGATGCGCGCAGGGTCTCCTGTGAGCGACTCCGCGACGGGACCGGAGGAGGAGGAAGCAACACAGAGGTGAGGGGAGATGGTGTGGAGAGAGAGGACGAAGAGGAGGAGGACTCAAACTGGTCACTAAAGGCTGAAGACTGGAGGGAGAACGAGAAGGGAAGAGTGCTGGACGTGGAGGCCGAAGAGGGGACTGGTGGAGGGCAACGCAGAGAGGAGTCCCGTGTCAGGGACTGTGTGTTCTGCCATTGTGAGGAAGAGGAGGAAGAGGAGAGGAAGTCAGATGTGAGGGCTTCGAAGGGGTCAGGCTTCCATTGTGCTTCTCTTTGGATTCCATTCAGTCCATTGGTCTGAAAATAAAAAAGTCAAAAATGGTCATTCAAATCACATAGATGGGCAACATGTGGGTACTATGGAATAATACCTAGAGGAGATTCTGTAAAATGCAGTGACAACAATGCAATTTTAGAATACTGTTAAGCATTACCAAATACACAACATTTATAATAGGCTCTACTTCTACTTCTACAAACATATGAATCTCCACGAGGTATGGTCATACTTTTACTGATGCCAATTCAAAAATCATATCAATGACACATCAAAAACAAAAACTGAGTATAAAATGAAATCAGTCATATATGCTCACGCCTAATGAGCCAATATGAAATATTTTACAATACCAAGACCTGTTACTATGATGATGAGAGGTTGTAATACTCTTTTTGCAAAACACAAAATAATGCAAGGTCAGTGATCAATCAAACAATACAGTTTAAATGAAAGAAAACATGGAAAAGGAAGGAAAACAAATCAAAAGGGAGGAATGTGTGGTCATTGAACCAGAGGGCTGAGGTGCTATTTAGGATGAGATGAGTTAATGTAAAGTACCTGTCACCCTGAGGGCTTCTCCGGCTTGTGAGAAAGAGACACATGTTTTAGAAAGACAAAAGCAGGAAGAAAGACACACTACGACAAGCAGCAGCAAAACAAGAGGCAGTGTTTAGGCACAAGCTTGAATATGCAGAGGTTAAAAACTCTCTTAACCTTATTGTCTGTTATAGTTTTATCAAATATAATGGGTTTTATATTGTCAGGTATTCCTAATACAGTTCTGAGTTTAGTGTCTGACCTGGTAACAATGTGAGAATTAAATAACATAACATAAAAACACACCTGTGAAGCCGGGGCTGAGTCGGACTTAGAGGTGTCCGGTGGCAGGGCGTGATGAGAGCGGGACCTTGGAGGAGGTTTGGGGGAGGCCAGGGCTTGTGGGGATCCTGTCTGGGCAGGGGCAGGGGCAGCGCCAGGGGGCGGAGCAGCTTGTTGAGGCTGCAGTGGAGTTGGGAGTGAGGGCTGCATGGGTGGGGGCAGCTGAGGGGCAGGGGCGCTGGGCTGAGGCTGCATGGGGGTGGGCATGGAAGTGGCAGCTGAGGGTCTTGCGGGAGCAACAGGCCCAGGAGGAGGAGGTCCGGATGGCTGAGGACCTGTCAGTAATGAGAAAAGAATCAATAGCTGTTTTGCCCTTTGTGCCACAGATTTACATTTATATAGGCTCGTTTGACTAAAATCTGTAGATGTGGGAAAAAGAAGAGCTTCGCCCTTTTTCCTCAAAGGTATACACCAGGCAAAGTTGCAGGTCGGCAGATAAAATATATTGAAACCTAAGTATGTATTTTCTCCGTTGAGGGGTAAAAATACTTATTCTTCACATTTTGCACATATCAATTAGGACATAGCTCTTTTAAGTCATTTCTCATATGGCCAATAAGCAGAATTTGTTTTCCAAATGTCCTTAAATAACCTTTTACAAATAACCTCTTACCCGGGGGCAGATCAGGCTGCTTGGCCTGGGCAGTAGGCACAGGTCTCGGTGCTCCAGGGTGAGTGTCTGGAATGGGCCGCGGTGCCCCAGGATGAACCTCTGGGATGGGTCTGGGAGCTCCTGGATGGGAGGGAGGGGGAGGCCGAGACTGTGGAGGCATACTGATCACCCCAGCACGCGGAGGGATATTCTGAGGAGAGGGGAGCAGAAATGTATTTGACTTGTTTCACTAATAATTTAAATCCAATGTAAATACAATCATTCAAACTTACAGGTCTGGAAGGCCCAGGTGCTCCTGCTGCTGTCTGGCCTCTTCCTGAAAGATTTATGATGCAAAAAAGATGATATAACTGTAATCTGTATGTAATGCCCCCTACTAAAACCACAATGCCAAGAAAGTGAATCAAAATAAAATAAAGCAGGCCTGAAGAATAACTTTTACATAATCCACAAGTTGGACAAACGCCCAGATGAGAAACAGACATTTTTTGGCAGACATTATTATTAATGATGACCCTGCAATTCCTGAGCAGACAGGAGTAGTACTTGTGAAGTGTGGAAAAGTTTACACAGCTTCATGGCACTACTTTCCACTTTCTGAGCTCAAAAACCTTAAAAAGCCGTCTTCAAAGTCATTTGGAACTGCACTGTGACCAATACATGTAGAATCTCCTTTACACACACAAACACACTGTCCTCGTGAAATGAGGGATACAGCTGAAATTCAGTCCCTCCCAGTGTCATCTAGACATGCTTTCATAGCATCATGACACATATTATTCATATGCCTCTTTGAACTCTAGACAAATGAAAAGCTGTCAACTTCAGTGCATAATAATCTATACACAAGATTTGTATGTGACTCACCGGCAGCAGCATCAGGGCGTTGAAGAGAAGGGCTTTTTGCTCCTTTGCAGCACAAAGGAAACCAGCGCAAACCAGATTATTATTCATAAAAGTCCAATACTAGCAACTAGGAGCAGGATATTCCCATAGACTACAGGTTCAACTAGGGAGGGGTAGAGGAATACTCCATTTTATCTCATACACATATTCTACCAGTACAAAATTTGAAGGATAATTGGTTGGGTATTTCCAACCTCATTTCAAACTTACCTTAAAACAGGCCTAAACAACAGTCACAGTCTACATTCCACCATCAATATCAAAACAACATTGATGAACAATTTTAAATCTACAGATTTCTGATGGTGGTGACTTGAGCTGTTACCTTCACTGCCTTTCATATCAAGAGGTGGGCTGACCGACACGCCAGAGTCTTAAAATCAAACAGTTGACCAATTAAAAATCAAACAAAACTTTCCAATCTAGCTTACTTTATAGTATGGTACAGACAATTTTATACTATGTAATATAGGCCTCTTTTACACAGTGGCATTCAAACAGTTTGAAGGACTGAGCCCCTACTCTTTAATCTCGCCCTGACCTCTCTGTCTGTGTCAGAGTGTGGTGTCCAGTATTGTACCTGAAGGAGGAGGTGGGCGCTGAGGAGGTGCAGGTCGAGCAGGGGGGGCATTAGGCCGTGGTGGAGGAGGGCGTTTGGGCTCCATAGCGCCAGCTGTAGGTGCACCGGGCTGGAAGTCAACAGGAGGACCTAACAATAAAGACACAGAAAAAACAACATTAGACAAAAACATGATTCAATTCTATAATCAATTATTTGCGTACATTATAATTTAAATGTACCGAAATCCAATCACCCAATACAAAATTCAAATTAACATCAATCCAATCAAATGTCACAAATCAATAAAGACTCAAATAATGCATATCCAGGATATGCATTTTGATGCACTACACGGTGCACTTTACCTGTACTTGACCGCCTGCGCCTGCGTAATGAGGATCTTACATCTGCTTCCAAACATTACAAAAACAACTGAGTAAAGGTTCTTTATGTGTGATTGGCACAAAGTAAGTACAAAAGTAACCATGTGAACGGTTTACTAACTCACTACAGACAGTGGTAAACTATTATAACCACAGATATGCCCAATGTCAGTTTAGACATGTGAGCATACACTAAGGTAATATCCCTTTATTCAAATACAACAAAACATCTGAACACATACTATTGTACAACACCAGACAGTTACTTCTGACACACTTTACCTGACTTTCGCCTGCCAAATGTGGGACTATCTGTTTCCAAACATTACAGTGAAGTAAACATTAGTTTAAATGATGTAATATAAGAAAACTACTGGATCAGGACACAAGTTAAAACAAAGATATATTTGTTATATCTGGTCAAATATCAAGTGATGCTGTAAAGAGTGAACTAATACACAGTATGACCTATTTTCCTAAGAAGTACACTAGCCACTAAAAAGCATCACTAAAATGCCCAATGTTATGTTGGTCATACTAAAAGCAAAGAACCACAAATAAAAAATAAAAACACACAAAAAAAACAAAACAAAAAACAACAAAATAACAATGCATAACAAGCAAAAAGACAGCTAAACCAATACAGGCCATATGATACTAAATAATTCCAAACAAATTTACCTGACTGGCGCCTGAGTGAAGGACTGAAGTCTGTTTCCACATATTTATAAATAAAAAAAATGTATTTAATATTTTATTTTTCAGTCCCTGTGCAGCAGGTAATATGCTGTAAATAGAATCAATTTCCATACAAACAACTCCTATCCTAAACAATCGCCACAATGGCATTTACCTGACAGTCTCCTGTTTGGTGATAGACCCACATCTGAATAACAAAATCCACAAAACACAATTATAATTATAAAAGCCACAATTATAATGGCAAAGAAGAAGTCAGTAGTTTAAAAAAAAACAAAAAAAACTAAATTATTTAAAATATATAATCTATTGCAACCCACTTTGACTTAAGATATATTCTAGACAGATTTCACCACGCAAATTTACCTGACAGCCTCCTGTTGGTTTGCAGGCCCACATCTGATTTATGCATTAACAAAACACAGTAATACTTTAACTTTTTTGTTATGTGTGTGATCAAAACAGCCAGCACCTCACTTACACCTAAAAAGCCACAACAAGCTTTCTCAATCTAAACAGAGCTCAAACCACACAACGCCGTTTACCTGACAACCTCCTGGGTATGGATGATGGACACAAGTCTGCTCCCATGAGTTATGAACAAAATGTAAGTTCAGTTTCTATAAATCTGTGGTCAGATGTGAATAACAAATAATTTACCTTGTGAGGGTCTGGTGGGCTGCGCAGCTCGGTTGGGTCGGCTGGGGGGGGCGGTCTCTCCAGTGGGGGAGGGACAGGGGCTGCCGCGAGGGGAAGGCAGAGGGGATGACCCGGGACCCACACCTGCTCCGGGCTGCAAGTGCTGGGGCAGAATCTCCTCCACCTCCTCGTCTACTTCACCTGGTACACACAATAGTAGTAATTGTAGAAAATGGAGGAAAAAAGTAACTGCTTGCAAATGCTAATGATCTGCTACTGCATGATGTCATCAGAACGGTTCTAAAGAAACTGTTGGTCCAATCAGTTAATGTGAGTATATTGTAAAAGAAGCAGTTGAAAACAAAATCAGACTGTAGTGTGCTATCTGCATCTACTAATTAGGTATTTTATTGATAGAACATGGAAGAAAGAGCAGTAAGAATTTCTAGAATGGACTGAGAGTTGGTATCCACCCATGCTTCACGTTAGAGTAGGGATTTGTGTGATTGGCTTAAATAGCTACTCCTCATTTTTTTATATTTAGTTTTGCCATCCACGCTCACCCTCCATATCAAACTCATCGTCGCCCATGTCGGTGTCCTCGGCGAGCAGAGTGGAGCTGGCGGATGTGGGGATACTACCACAGATCCTCTCCACACTCATCTCCTCCTCCAGACTCTTGATCCAACCCGGACTCTTCAGACGAATATCAATCACTTTGCCCATGACCTACAGTGTCAACAGCATATATTGAATAAGACAGGAGCCGGACATGTGGACAACACGTGCATAAATAAATTGAAAATAGACATATTTACAGAGGAAGCACTAAGAGAGAGAGCAGCGAGAGCAGAGTAACCTTCCAGGAAAGTCACCCACATCTTCTCCTCGACAAATCTAGAAAAGGACAAACAATGATGCCACAATCACAATGACTTCATTAACATGTAGGAAGTGTTTCAGAGCCGAAATGTCAGACTCACCTGATCAGGATGACGTCACCAAAATTAGCAAACTTGTCTAGCAACTCATCAATGAGAGCATCATCAAAGTAGTCGTCTGGGCCAGAGGAGCAGAGGGAAACTAGGATGGTCCCATCTGGAGGTCCTTGAAGGGCAATGACGTCCTTATAAACCTGGTGCCTCGCTTCAGGGTCCACTTCCAGGATATCCACGTCTATCAGAGCAACCACAGGCCTAAAGGCAGGTAAGCAAATAGCAAGGGGAGTTCGGATAAGAGCTGTGCCAATACTAATATTTTAACCAATTGTAACTGAACTGATCATTTGTGTTGGGTTTTTTTGTCGACATGTCTACAGTCAATTGAGATAATAATGCTGAGAATACTGGGGTAGTTAAACTGAAGTTGCACGTAGAAAAGATGTACCTTTTTAAACATACAAGAATTTACATCACTGATTGTTCAGTGAAAAAAAAGAAAATACCATCTGGTATAGCTGTCGTTTTCCTATATACCAGGTTTCACAAGGATTAGTGTTCATCATCTACTAAATGTAAACAGATAAACACATAAACAGTCACCTATGATCTGAAGTCTTCAGCTCTGCTCTGCCGTAGTATTTGAGAGTCCCAGGGCTCCAAGGTTGATCCGGATCATCTTCACATTCACCAGAGATAGAAGCTGCTCCCACTACATTCATCTCTTCAGCTACAAAACCTCAACGACTGTTAGCACTCATACAAACATCGAAGAATACACCCTGCAAAATATGTTCAAGATGTTATTCACCAGTTTGGTCAAAGTTCCATTTCCTTCTCTTCCACAGTATGCGGTCAGTCCAGGCCGGTGTGCGACACTTCTCACTGGTGTCATAGTCCTCTGAGAACAGGTCATACTTATAGGTCGGTGCAAAATCCAATTTGCCCTCAATGAACTCTTTGAAAACCTGAAACACAATGGAGGAGTCATTAGTCATCGTCTTAAATTATTATTATTTTCATTAAACACATATACACAAATTATTTCCATATCCAAGGTGATGCACGATGTTTCTGTGGTTCGAAAAATAGCAAATTACCAAAGAATGTATCATAAAAGTGTCCGTCCAGACTATTATACTGGAGCAAAAAAAAATATATGCTTTTCCTTTCGCTTCTCTTTGAATATTCAATATATAAATCAGTTTATCTCCCCATCGTGATTAAAACAAAAGGGATATTTACGTCCAGAATGTGGTGTGTAACTTAAACTCACCAGTCCAGCATTTTTCTGTTCAACCAGTTGGTCTCCGGCAGTCAGAGCATCCCAGTTCTGCTGTTTGATGAGCTCTTTGACCTCTTCATTAGGCAGGTTGATGCGATAGTTAAAGTCTCCACACCAGAAGACATAGTCGTGTGAATCCAGCAGCCGGCCCTGGTTATAATAATACAATTAAATTAAGCAACTGTATCATGGTTATAAATCATATCTTTGAATCATATTTTTGTACCATGGGGAAGCTGAGTTTGCGAGAGATTTCATTGTAGTCATCGTTCCTCTCTTTGACCTGTGATTGTCCAGCAGCAAAGTGGGAGCAAAGGAAGCAGATGCTGGTGGTGTGAAACAGCAGGCGGATGGCCACACCACCTTTATTACCAGTGGCCCCACCCATTCCAGTTTTTACAGTATCAACGGCAACATCCCTGGAAAACAGAAACAATTCATAACAATGCCAAATAGAATATATACAAATTAGCACACTGTAGTGTAATAAACCAGTGATGTATGCACTATTGTGATACCTGATGTAAGGTGCATGCTGTGGGCGGATGAATACAAACAAACACACGCCAACCAGCTGCTCTGAGGCCAGCAGCACGTATTTATGGTCCCGGGAGATATTCTTCTGCAACTCAGCCGCCCAAAGTTTTTGATTTGTAGTACTGGTGAAGAAACACATTAGCGTTAACATTGGGTTAAGTACAGTAAATATAATAAAACAATAAAATGTTCTTTTGCTATACAAAAACATGGGTAAATATTTATTAATTAAACTAAACTAAACTCTCCAGGTCTCGGGGCCGAGCAGGTCGTACAGCAGCTGACACTTCTCACCCTGGACATGGACTATTTCAGCCACTTCCCTCTGGCAGGAGGCTACGGTCCATCAGGACCAGAACCTCTCGTCACAAGAACAGTTTCTTCCCCTCTGCTGTTTGTCGCATGAACACTTTATAATATCTGCACTAAACTGGACACTTTATAACACTGGTCACTAAATAACCCATGTTGCACTGTTGTTGTTTTGATGCTGCTGTTGTATATATTTTCTACCTACATGCCCTTATTTGTATTTGTATTTATTCAGTGTGGTTTTTTTGTGTGTGTTCTATGTTACACTTTATCACCGAAGTAAGTTCCTAGTCTGTGAGCTCTGCTCACGGACAATGGCAATAAAACTGATTCTAATTCTGATTCTGTTAATTTCAGCGTTACAATTCTCTTTGCTAAGAACTAACTTTAAAGCTTGTAGCAGCTACTAAATTTAATCTCATTTGCAAAAGCAGAAAGTCAGAAAGCTGCACATTATTTAAAGCTCTAAACTACCAATAAGGTGAAAATTGTGCCCAGCAAGTGGTTCAAAAAGCTTGAATATGACCTTTAGCAATGTATGTATCTGGGTCACTGCAGAACACACTCTGCCTCCATATGTGCAAAATAACATGTAGTACAAACTGTTGTATCCAATAGTATTGCCAAATCGCTCAGTAATAAAAAGGCAACAGTCTTTTGTGTAGCTCCTGGAAAGTTTTGTCCTATGCCCATAGACACAGGTAAGTTATCGAAGAGGAATTTAGCACATTCACATACCTGGCACTGACGATGTTTCCAGCATTCAGTTCAACCATTTCCTCAAAACCGATGGCAAAAATGTCTATGGGGTTTGCCTTGCTGTCTATAGAGAGAAAAACCAAAAATTATATTCAAATTTATTCTGAATGAGTGGTCCTAAAAGTGCTGTGCAGTTTATTTAGATTCATGTTAAAGTCTGACTCTTAGACCTGAATTAGCTCTAGTGTAATTCAAAATTTAAGACGAACAAGTCCTTGTTTGTCCTTTTTAACAATGATATTGGTTCTACATTTTTTTCCTTGTTTTAGGTTTATTTGAGTAGTGTCAGTATAACTGGATATTTAGTGATATTTAGTGTTGTAAAAGTCTGAGAGCTACTAGTTTACATACTGTTACAGAATAATATTTAAAACATTATAAAATATGTAAATAATAGCATACCTTGGAAGTCAGGAAATCCAGCCTTCATGGGAGCATCCAGGAGCCAGTCATTTAGAGTCTGGTTGCGAAAGGCAATGCTACGAAACTGTTTACCACCATTCACATTCCAGGTACCAACACACACTCTAATCTTCTTTGGCCTGGTGTACTTCTGGTAGCTCTGACACATCCCAAGCAAAACTCTAGGGGATGCTGTGGAGCAGTGATTAGCATGAATAATTTGAGCAGATGCAATCTGTGAGTGGTTGGGAATCAAAAGGGGTGACAGTAAACAAAATAAGGCAATGAGATCTTTTCTAGACATAAAAAGAGGAGACATAAAGCAAACACAGAGTAGGACTGTTCCAACCAAGGTCAAAATTATAACTAACTTACCTTATAATAGCTTTAATAAAAAAAAAAAAAATTACACACTATTTTAGGGAGTTGATGACATGCAAGGGTCAAACCAGAGTTGGGAGTGACTGATACAATGAAAAATTAAAATGATGACACCCATTGGTTTATGTTGGCTAATTACTATACCTGATTGTAAGACCGGCTCAGTGACTACGATTGTAGGCAAAAGGGAAGAGAAGGGAGAGAGGGGCGGGTTAACCAGTGTTTGAGCAGATAAAGCCAAACAGAGCATCAGAGTCGGGTAATATAGCTGGGACACAACCCATCCTACTTGAAGTAGGATTAGACACCTAAAACCTTCTACATTTTTGCTGTTAATGGAAAAATATTAAGACCTAAGTCACATGAAACTAATAAAAATAAATAATTACCATAAAGACTGGAGGTTGTGAGTAGTGCTCGAGCCTTGTCTGCCAAGTCACTGTTTAGAGTAGAACCCAGTCTGAGGATGTCTATGGCCTCTTGTTTTGACGTATCAAAGAAGTTGTTCTGAATTGTTCTGGTAACTGAGCGTGCGCCATCTTTAAGCTTCCCGGCCTGAAATTAAAACATTATGTTAAATGTTAAACATATATAGCAACACCCCAATGAAAAGAAGCAACAATAAGATAATGGGAAGAATGAAATGAAGTTTTTGAAATCAGAGCAGAAGATCAACACTGCAATGCAAATATGGTGTCACTTATCCCAGGCAAGGTAACGTTTATATTTATTTATAATTATTTATATTTAACTTATTATACAGAACCAGTTAAGGTAATAAATAAATATAAAGATAGGTCCCAATTTTAACTGGCAATGTATGTCAAGCGAAAAGATTTGCAGTAGTAAGACATTCACAAACAATTTATCTGGATGTATTTGTACTATAGATGTAGTGTAGGCCTTATACCAAGCAACCCCAATCAACAAATCAGATGAACATAAGAGCTGAACCCTGAGCTTTGAACGATTTCAACTTAACCCAAAACAGTAATCCCACAGACAGAAAGGGGCGACTCAAAATGACACCTGATGTTTTCACTTACCACAGGAGGAGAGTTCCAGAGAGAGCAGAGAGAGACAGCACACACAGGTCAGAAAACTGAAGCACACAGGCCATAAAATGTCCATGCAAAAAACACTTTCTGCTATGTTACATTCTTCACAGGCTTTATGTGCACAACTCTATATGTAACTGCTGTCTACGCTTTAAATATAATAGAATAGATACTAAATAAAACTATAATTAAAATTCTGAGTTAGGGTATATATATATATATATATATATATATATATATATATATATATATATATATATATATATATATATATATATATATATATATATATATATATATATATATATATATATATATATGTATATGTATGTATATATATACATATATATATATATATATATATATATATATGTATGTATATAGTATATATATATATATATATATATATATATATATATGAGATCAAATCACAGAGGCAGCAGTTGTTTAGACATTAGAATGTCATCACCAATAACAAAATATCCAGATTTTTTTTTTTGATTATATCCCAATAACTTGTTTCCACCTCACATTCTGCCTGTTTGTCAGCATTTGAGTCACGCTGTCCTTTACTACACCCCCTTGTCCTGTGCAGACTGCAGCACCCGCGGTTCCAAATCAATGACTTGTGTTTGGTCCTGTGCTACAGC